>RWJN01000239.1:0-36984 GCA_004332605.1 Steccherinum ochraceum
CGTAGGACCCCCCCAGGGTTTGAATGAACGGGTGGAGGCCCAGGGCTGTGAAAAGTTCCACGCAGATCTCACGCAGCGTCCAATCAGCAGCGTTACGCGAGATACGCATCTCGTAACAGGTATACGCTTTACCTTCAAGATAATTCGAAATCGCCGAAGCCACTCTAGGCGGCTTCAAATGATAATACTTGGCGAACTCGAGAGCCTGACGCACCCACCGATGGAACTCTGTGACGTCGGCTTTGCCAGAGTACTTGCTCGGTTTCTCTGGCTTCAAGGTGCGTCTATGTTTCTTCGACTTCTTCTTTTTCTTGGACTTATTCCTATGCGCGGAAGAACCACCATCCGGCGACCCACCGCTGCCCCCTCCTGACGGAGGCCTATAGGACCCATCACTCGAATCGGACTCATCCGAGGAAGAAGACGACGAACTGCCATCCGACGACGAATCCGAAGGGTCCGAGGGTGGATCACCTCCATTCTTCGACGTCGGGCCAGGAACCTCCCTCAAAGCGTTTTCAAGAACGCTATTGGCCGCTAGCTGGCCAGACGGCTTCAAGGCTGTATCGAGTTTCGACGTGGAACGTACCGTGGACGGGGAGGCCTTGGGCTTGTTAGCAGCGATGGTGGACATCGCGCTCTCAAACAAATCTTCCATCGGTACGTGCTTCTTATCAGTCTTATGCTTATGCTTAACTGATTTCTTTGAAGACGTCTTGCTACCCGCGTCGACTGCGGTCGACGACTTAGCAGTTTGCGGTATTTCCTCAGACCCGGCTGGACGACTTCCACTCGCGCCGTCGACACGCCCTCCATCCGGAGTAGTCTGCAAGTTCTTACCGCTATTCGAAGGTCCAGCAACGTTGCTCGTCGCGGCGCCGGTGGCTTTCGCAGCCTTCCAGAACGCCAAAGCCAACGCTTGCTCCTCCCTGGTCACACCATCCGCTTCCAAGAGACGTTCCGCGGCGGTCTCGTTGGAATACGAGTTCAGAAGCTGACGTTGAACGTCTGCGTTCGTCTCCTCGGCGGGAATACCAGAGGTACCCCAGTTATCGGGGTCTACCATTTTGCCTTGTCGCTTGGACTGGCCAGCGTCGTTCGACGACGACGCATCGTATAACTTAGCATTTCGGTGAGGATTCATTCGGCTCTTTCGAGCCCTTTCAGCCTCTTCTTCGTCACTGATGTAATCCTCAACCCAAGCCGTCCTCTTACGGACAGGCTTGATTGCTTCAACAGCCTTAACGTCGGCTGGTTTCTCAACAGGTAGCTTACTGGGAGTCACACCGCGAGAGGCCTCAACGGCCTTCTTCGTCATCTCAGGCGTATGGCGAGAGGTCTGCACGACCTGCTCAGCCCTCTGCGCCGTTGTGTTCTCAACCTTAGGAGCTCTCCCAGTAGGGGAGGCTCGACCAGGCCCAGCCTTGCGCATAGGCGGGGTGGTCCTTCTAGCTACATGTGGGGGGCTGTAACTGCGGCTGCGACGACTGTAGTTGACCGGTATCCATGGCCCGCCGTCGTCTGTCACGCAATTCAAGGGTTTTATATCAAGCTCATCATTGTTAAACGAGAAGCTAACGAGGTCGTCGAGACGACCTCCTACATGATTCCCTTCAACGAGCTCCTCGCTCTTGACAGCTATGCCCTCCTCCACCTTCGGGATACCCGCCCGAGCTACGTCGCTATAAGACCTGGCGAGCTTGACGGTCCCGGATTTGCCGCTCCCTCCCTCGACGGCAGCGCCGTCGACGGGAACCCTATCTCCAGGGGATGTCGTGAGAGGCGACATCGGGGACGGGAGTGACCTGCTAACAGGCGACTCAGTACGAGAAAGAGTGGGCATACACTTACCTCCATCCCTAGCTAAACCTGTGGTGGACTCTATTAACCCGTTGTCTTGAGCAGCGGATTGGGTGTCCTGAGCGGCGGCGCCGCGAGAGCGAAGGTTGTAGCGATGATTGGCGACCATGCTTGTATGCGTCGTCCGGGTTGTCGAGTACTGCGAGACTGGAGTTATCGACGGGATGGGAGTGGAAGAACGGGGAGTCTTGAAATGTTCTGGGTTGTCGTTGCCGGGGAACGAGATGATCAGTCTCGAGGGGGTCCGTTGACGACGAGAGAGAAAGAGAGAGAGTTAGAGAAGCCTAGTTTCTGATGTCAAAAAAATGTAACGCTGGCGGCGTCGAGAGACGTCGGTCGTCGTTACACGGGGAATGAATCGAGCGATACGCACTTCACGCGAGGAAGAGACAGCTATGAAAACTGGGATTGTCGTGGTGCGAAGCTAAGGTACAACGTACTCTACCTGAGCTGCTATATACCCAAGCCATCGGATAAACAAAGGCAAACATTACCAAAACAGGCAAGACCTTGACTCTAGCCCAAAGCTCTAATCTATGCTAATAGGCCATAAGTAACTCGATCTAAGAGGCATCAGTCTGAAACGATAAGAAAAGATACTAAGATCGAAACGTATACGCTACAGTAGCTCGAGACCTCCTGGATGGTCGGTCTCGCATTTACTCCAGCAGACCAGACTCCGTGATGGTCAAATTGTACGTGCACCACACTCTCAGCTGCACACCTCACATCGCGCTCATATATGATTTATCTCGAAGGACTGCATGGGACTGGGCCTTCTCCATCATGCCGTACAACGAGAGGTGGCGAACGCTGCGACGCCACTTCCACGAACACTATACGGGCCCAGCCTTGCTCCACTACCAGCCAGTTCAACTTCAAGAGGTCCGTGGGATGCTCCAAGACGTTTTGAACAACCCAACCGATACCCGTCGCTACATTCGAAGGTGCGTGATTGTTCTCAGCTTAAACTCCTCGGAGTTCCTCACCTGAACTTCGTAACTTGACAGAGTTCCTGGGGCCACTATCATTCGCGTGACTTATGGTGCACGCAACGAGACTCAAACTCAAGAGTACATTGATCTGGCCGAAAAAGCCCTTGAGGCAGGGAAGAAGATGGCCATCCCGGGGGCGTTCTACGCCGAAGCTATTCCTCTGCTCAAGTACATCCCTGCGTGGCTGCCAGGTGGTTATGCTCGGAAGTTCGCAGCGGTGTATAGGCCGGTTTTGAAGCAGATGATTCACAAACCTTATGACGAGGTCAAGGATGCCATGGTACGACTTCTCCTTGGATACCCTCATAACTTTGTACTGACATTTTCGGGTGACCTGTTTAGGCTTCTGGAAGGGAGCTACCATCTGTCGCATACAATCTGATCAGTCAATTCCAAAGCGATTCTGAGCCGACTCCTGAAGAAGACTCCATCACCCGCGACGTGACTGCCATGGCGTACGTTGGAGCAGTCGATACGGTCAGTACACTCGTGTCCAGCACCCTTTCGATCTCATTATCTGATCTTCTTTCAGACTACCGCGGCGATAGAATTTGCGTGCTTGGCAGTGGCGATGTCCCCGCAGGTCCAAAAGAAAGTTCAAGAAGAGCTTGATGCACACGTCGGACCCTCACGCCTTCCTGATTTCAACGATCTTCAGAATCTGACATATGTCAAAGCGGTTATTTGGAAACTCTCCGCTCATTCCCCATCACGCCTTTGGCTGTCCCACATACCGTTACGGAAGACGACGAATACCAGGGATTCCGTATTCCGAAGGACACTACCATAATTCCCGTGAGTCTCAGTCTCTTGCAGCTCTCGTTCCAGCTGAGACTAACACGTTGTCATTCCATGGGAAAAGAACGTATGGTAAGTATCCGTCCTAGGTCCCAATGACGCACTACTCTCAATGCTTTCTGTTCAGGGCAATGCTCAACGACCCAGAAGACTACCCAGACCCCTTCTCATTCAAGCCTGAGAGATTCGTCGGCGACGATGGGCAGATTAATCCTGCCGTGCGCAATCCCCGTGATTACCTCTTTGGCTTCGGTCGAAGGTACGCTCGCTCGCCTCGTGCTGGGCCGACTCAATCTTACTCAGGACCATGCTTGCAGGGTCTGCCCAGGGTCCGAGTTCGCGATTGCTCTGACTGAACTCACCGTGGCCTCTTTATTGCATGTCTTTGATATAGAGGCTGGCGCCGACGAAAGAGGCGTACCAGTATCCCTCACGACAGAGCGCGGCAACGAGGCTATATGGTACGTCAATTCTTTGCATGCTTCGCTTGCGTACTGAGATACGGTCGGACAGTTACCCAGAGACGTTTCCTCGTGTTTTCAAGCCGCGTTCAGTAGAGGCAGAGAAAATGATTCAGGCGTTAGAGCATGACCAGACATTGGCAGATTGAATATTGAGCCGAACACACGGATCATATTGTACACATTTACGTACCGAGCCCAGGATTTGCTTCTGTACAACAACAATGCAGAAAACACGGACACGTCATCATAACGCGAGATGCTCGAGCGACCGCGCATATTCATAGTCCTCCCACCACCGCTGCCACTCCCGCTTCGGTTGACCCATCTCAAAACGAAGAACCCCCTTCTCATCCAGGATAGGGAGCCTCGAGCGGATGGATTCGAAGCACTCCTCCCAGGGCTCCAACTCCGTCGCCGACAAGACGACCACGAACCGAAGATCCTCCAAATAATGTGAGGCCGCCAACTGCTCTTCAAAGCATTGCCAAGGCATACTGGAGTAAGATATTAGTACAATCCGAGTCGTCACTGAGGATAAGTGCTCACTGAGGGAGAGTCTGTGTTAGATGCTTTTTCTTCCTCTCGCTCATATCGCATGGGCCGTAGATAGACGAAGTCATGTCCATGACCACTGTGATCCTCTGCAGAGACAGCAGCGCGCAGTTGCGGGAGAACAGACCGTTTACTGCCAGAATGTTCAACCTCTGACTGTCCGCTTTCAACCTCATGAGAACCTCCAGAGATGTTATTTGCGAGAACGGCGAGAGATGTCTGACGACAAACTTCTTGATGTCGAGCTTGCACAAGAGATCGAACATGGTTTGACCTGGTAGCATATACCCGGTGAGAAGTGAGTCTGAATAGGTAGGACAGGACGTACCGGGATATTTCATGTCAACACGAACGTGGCGAAGGCCTGTGGCTCCTTGCATAAGTTGTATCATTGCCGGAGACAGCGGGCGGTACGCGTCGAGCGATATGCTTTGAAGGGTATGGGCAGAAGGCGAGTTCGTCAACAGCACGGGGATGAGCGTGTTTGAATTGTCGTCGATATCAAGGTGAGACACCTCCAGGGACGGTAGACTAGGTAGCCACCCAGGTTGATCGAATGATGAGACTCGTCTTCTCAGCTGACCGTCCCAGTAACCCGCGTGAACGCGGAGGGTCTGTACACGAGAGAACATGCCGAAAAAAGCCAGCCACACGTGCACGTCCGTATGACAGTTCGCTGGAACCTTCAGAGCAAGTAAGTCCAGAGGGCGGGGGGTCCAATCGTCAGGGAACAGAGGATCATCGTCTGTGAAATCCGCATCTAAGCTCAGAGAGCAGAGGGCAGGTAGAGACAGCATTATTGCGGCGAGCGTTGAGAGCAGCCTGAGTGAGCCGAGTTCAAGATGCCGGACGTAATGCCCTAGTCTCCTACCAGGAGCAAGAGTAAGAAAATCGGCGAAGCGTTGGACTGTCTTGTCCTTGCAGTCTACTGAGACAGTGGCGAAAAGCGATGCTTGAGCGGGCGCGGACCAATGCTTGGAAACGAGCGTGCACGAAGCAAGAGTCGGCTTGTATTCGGGAGACGTGCGATCCAGAGCGGCAAAGATAGCGTAGAGAAGTTCCACAGGAGTACCAGTAGGAGAAGCCGTGATCTTCGTGCACGGCGAGCTTGCCATGATCATGAAGTCGCGGTTGCGTGAGAGATGTGGTCGCAAGTCTGTGCATAAGTCAGTCACCGATGTATCGGGTTTCACGTCAAAAAGCACGTTTGGCACGTGGAATAAGAGAACAAACGAGTGGACCATATGATAGAGGTTTAAATTGGGGTATATGAACGTAGAGAAACTCACAGTGCCCTGGAATTCCGAAGCTCTAGGTTGCCCTGCTACTGATCCGCCTTTCTATGCTCCTGAAATCGCTGACGTTGAACGAGAGGGCGTGAGGGGACTGATTGGGTTGTTCGACGAAAGAATGTTCGTTTGACGGTGCAGAGGCCCGTTAGGCAGTGGCTACGGATTGAGCAGGAATGAGTGAAGGTGAAGATCGAGTCGTGACGTTTGTGCTGCACCCGTTATAATATTCCTTAGTTTTGTTATCTCTCTGTGCTGATAGAGTCATGTTATAAGCAATCAGTAAAATAACTCTGCTCACACTTCATCTCCGCCGTAAATTATAATCCGAGGTATCGGCATTCCTGATTGGGACCGTCAAGTTCAAGTTCAAGTTGCCTGTCCTTCTCTACGTCTCCTGAACGATCCCCGGCGATTCATATGTATCGACATCCTCCAAGACCTTGCGCCATCGAAGGTCAAGTCTGGGCTGACAGCAGGCTACGAGCATCTCGGTACTCTGTTGATTCAAATCGCCAGTACTAAGCCCAAGCCCTCAATTCAAAGCTTCAACCAATAAAAGCAGTTTGTACGTTCATCTAACATCGTCCATCAAATCCTTACTCCGACTCGACTACAGACTTTCAATTTTCGTCTACTTCATCAAGAAGCTATTGTATTCGTTCAATCTCACAACAAGGAGACTTGCCTGTTCACCCTTTTCCGTTCAAAGTGACTTCTGCACTCCTATTTTCTCTTCGCTCGTCTACTGCAAAATGGATATCTTTGGATCTACTCGCTCAACGCTACCACCTCGACCCATCGACGGTGTAGATAGCGAGCTACCGCCTCTAGCTGACGTCATGTTCGACATCAAAGACCGTGAGTCAGTTCTAATTCTTGGGCATGCATCTTCGTCTCACGCATATGCATAGTTCGGTCCATGATGTCCAAAGGCTACCCAGACACCGACGAAGAATTGCTGGTTTTGGTTGCGTATATGAAATCGGCCAACTCTGACGGCGGATGGCTCTATGAACATGTGTGCAAGATGGAGGACGGCCGTGCTCCCATCGGCCTGGCGCAGTACTGCGTCATGGCTATGCTTTTTCGTAGCTTGATGACCTTCTGCTTGATTGTGACAACCGAAGATGGTGAGCCATACTCTTTCCTTTGCCGTTACCCGCGCGCCGACATTGATGACGTCGAGTAGTGCCAGAAGACATGCTACCCGAGTATATTTGGGCACAGCGTCGATACATTCGGCTGTACATGGAGACGACCCCTGAGGAACGCTTCGAAAACCTTTGTAGTGAACACGTTGAGACCGATCTGGAGTCGTTTCGCCGGGTACTTTTTCCACGACTGTTGGTGGCGAAGACTCGTTTGAACCCCTTTATTTGCAGCTGTCTTACTTCCGAAGGAATTTGTCGATTTGTTTGATGTACGTTTTGGCTTATGCTTTTCGAGCTACGAATGTGCACTCACTGTCAAGCACAGGAGCCCTCAAATCAAGAGACCAGCAGACGCATTGCTTGAAATCGAGGCCGCCGTAGATCATCACATATCCTACTTGCAATCAATCAACTCGCAGCATGCAGATACGCCTTGGTTGGATCAGCCGTACGTTCCTCGTCCTCGCAATGTGGCTTTCGTCTCATTTATCTCCAGGTGGTGGTACGTTGTGTACGCTGAGGCCCGCGTGCTCTCCAACCACCTCGACATGGATACGAAGAATGCATTGGACCGCGCGTATGAGGTGATGACGTGTTTGGAGATGACCATTGATGACAACGCTCTCCACATCGTAATCATTCGGGTCAGTCTTGCGCTCATTCTACAGGTTCTTTGTATAGAACCGGATAAACAGAAAGAGTGCGCCCTTCTCTTCTTTCGTATCATTATCAGCTCATCTGACGTGCTTCTTCCACGTCAGGCATACCGAGTGGTCGATAGTTTACCTTCGGAAACGACCTCAACTCAAAGGGGTTGTCGTTCGTTACCTCAGGAATGCTGATCAGCCAGTGCATCCCGTTTCCTCTGCCTTGGGTGAAGACTGGTTCGAAGAGCGCGAATACACCCCTCGTGAGCAGCAACGGACCTCACGACATTGCAATGATTGTGGGCTTGGAGAGGAAGCGAGACTCAACCTATTCAAGTGCACCGGATGCCATCGAATACTCTACTGGTGAGTATGCTGTATATATCCGCGTTGTTTTGCATGCCTCACGAACTTTTCGTCGGTTTAGTTCAAAAGAATGTCAGAGGAGAGCATGGCCCCGGCATAAGTGAGTAGATTGTTCCATCGTCTTTTTTCAGCGCAGTACATCAGTTTCTCATTTGTACGTCACACATTCAGGCAGTACTGTCAGTAAGTATGAGGTTTGGTTGCTCTGATGACTACGCATTGAGGCAAACGCTTCCTAGATCTACTTCTCAATTTCATGCAGACCAACGTCATCAGTTCCGCACATTGCACGAGCAAGGGAAAACCACCGGCACAGCGACCAGATTGTCAAGAGAAGTCATAAAGTGGATGGAAATTCCGCACTTCCCAAATGCCGACGTGATGATCCACGCCCTCGCTCTACCGAAAGATCTTTCCAGAGCACGCACCCACATGGTATTTCGGTTGTTGAAACCCAGTCCGCGTACACAAAGCTCGCAAAGCCTGAAGGACAAATTCTATGTGGCGAAATGCGGGGTGTTCAAGATTGAGGACGTGCTACATGACATCATGTTCGTGGGCCGTCACTCAAACGAACAAGAAACCAAGGACGGAATCAACCGTTTGCTCAAGAGCACTCCTGGGTCACAGTTGATTCCTGGACAAGCCATTCACACTATGCTTATGACTTGGGTCGCCATCCCAGGTTTGGATGGTGTTTCCAAACTCGACAGTGGTTCGTTGATGGGTTGTTCTTTCTGACTGTTCTCTCGAGATCCATGTCGCTGACCAAAGGTCGCGGCAGTGACTTTTCTACAGGACAAGATTCGGAGAACGACGTACGACCTGAAGTGGAGGGAGAAAGTCAACCATGGCCAGGCTCCTCCCCAGCAGATCATTCCTT
Source organism: Steccherinum ochraceum (assembly GCA_004332605.1). Taxonomy (NCBI): domain Eukaryota; kingdom Fungi; phylum Basidiomycota; class Agaricomycetes; order Polyporales; family Steccherinaceae; genus Steccherinum; species Steccherinum ochraceum. The sequence goes on from RWJN01000239.1 coordinate 9,009, forward strand.
TCAGTGGCGCCGCGGACGCAGAATTCGACTACGAGGAGTCCAATGCCACGCTGGGACGAAATCGTCGAGCCGCTTCGATGTTTCCGGATGATATGCGGATGGGACTTTATCGATTAGTCCAGTGATATCGATTCCTGAGGGGGACCTTGCCCGGAATACATCTCTCTCTCTCTCTCGCCTGAACGTCGTTACGTTGGTCGCCTGCGCCCGAGAGACTTGTTTGCTACTACTCCAGCCTGTCCACCTTGCTCCAGTGAAAAATCCTCCGGCATCTTTGCTCTTTATGTATGTCTCTCCCGCCGAACCGTGAACTGTGCATTCGTCGGACACCACTTTCCGGGCGGATGCGCCACCTTTGGGCATCCGGGCGCTTGCGTTTCGCCCTTCCTCTGAGCGACCCCTGGCATGTTGTCTTCACTCATTCATTACACCAAAATCACAATCCAAGATCGCTGCGAAATCATCGCCGTATTCCAAATCCTCGAAAGCCCGGCCGAAACGAGTCTCTTCCGCCGAAGACGCTACCAAGAGCGACGGCTCAGGTCCACTCGTAACGGTGAGTATATGCGGTCGCTCTGAGATGCATATATCGCTTATTATCTGTAGAATCCTCGAGCAAATACAGACAGAGAGGTTCGGAAGTCGCAAAGCTCACGTCCTGGAGAAGACGACCCGGAAGAGTTGAGGAGGATCTGTGCTCACCTCCCATACTCGCCCGAGGAGATGGACGAGTTCATCCACTACCTCCAGATGCCTTGCGATGTGCAACCAGTCCCCTCGAAAAGGACCATCCAGACTTCCCATCAGAAGGAGTACTCCTTCGGATTCTACGTCCGCCCCGCCGACGTCGTCGAGTTCACTCAGAACAGTTCAGTCAGATCCACGATCCCACCTACCGCGCGGCCGACGACTCTCAGATGGACCTTGGCGAGATGATCTTCATGGTGGACATGTTGAGTCATCTCATGCTTCGCCGCCCCGTCGCACTGCGACGAGTCGTCATTACTGCAACGCACAAGGAACAGATTCCGGAGGTGGAAGAAGACGTAGGTAAGACAGGGCTCATTCTGGAAGTGCTGACGACGGACGACTTGCCAGACGGCCACCTGCCTACAAACCGAGAGGTCAAGGAATTGGGCGGAATTCTGGAGCGCAAGCCTTTCTGGTGAGAGCTGAAGGAACAGGTGCGTCGCTTGCTTGGGACATGTGCCTGAATGTCTCATGCTGACCTCCCGCGTGTAGCTCTACTAGTTTTCATGCTCTGCGCTTCTTCACTGTACGATGGCACTGCAAGTTCGTCGAAAGATTGTGGAGTGGGATGGGAGGAGGACGATCGAACTTGTCGAAGGTACTGCCATGGTTAAGAGGCGAGGGGTGGTGGTAGAACAGAGCCAGCCTTCAACGAGCTATCGAGAGTGTCTGCGAGGAGCGGGCAAAGGCCATCAGAGTAGTTATTATGGTAGCGATGCTTAAATACATGGGAGTAGAGGTTGGTCTCGACTTCACGGTTTCCGTAAGCCACCCATCATGCGCGCAATCCAACCCGGTTTGTCTTCCGGCGAGGGTGGTGAAGGTAGTGGCTTAATGAACCGACTCCAGTCCGGTGCCTCAGACCCTTTCTGACTGTTGACTAGCCTGTCCACGCCTTGCATAGTCAACTTCTCCAACCACCGCATTGTCATGCTCTCCCTCTCCCATACGCCCGTCGTCCAAATTGACAAGGGCCCAATCGCGCTGTGTATCGGACCTTTCTCGTTGTCCAACCTTGCGGGTGGGGTCTTCCGACGGGCCATCCTGTTGGCGAGCACAACGTCCGTGAATATTCGGTCGCCTACGACAATCAGTTCTTCGTCTTTGACAGGTGTCGGCAGAGAGGCGAAGTATGTGCGTATCGACTTGATGCACGAGTAGGACGGCTTGAGCGAGGGGTGTCGGAGGACTGGGACGGAGAGGTAGTGCGAAACGGATTCTGCCTGTCAAGTATCGACCGCTCAGTACGCAGTGCAGCTGCGAGCGGAGTATCACGCACCTGAATTTCACCCGGATCCAATCGTGTCCCAGCAGAGTTGCTGACGATGAGGACATTCCCCTCTCCAAAGACTTCCCGGCATTCTTGCCACGCCTCTTTCAATTCCGGTACAAGCTGGTCTCGATGAGGAAGGGTCTACCAATACGAATCTGTTAGAGAATAATGTGCGCACTGACACCGAAGCTGGGCACTCACAAGGCAGTTGTCCTTGTCAAAGACCGCTGCACGATATCCCGCTCGATACAGCTCCCGAAAGTCAAGTTGGCGGATGTCTTTCTGCACAACGTGTCTGTTCAGCTGACAGGTAAAGAGGTATACAACTGACTCACCCTTCACGATGATTGCGGGAAGAACCAGTCGTGGATTTACTAGTAAGTGAAGTGGAACGAGAATGCCTGGAATATTGAGAGGCATTCTGGGTATCGTGGCGGTCGAGAGACAATGTGAAAGGAGGTAGCGGTTACTGTGACTTACTGCTTTGATTACTCGGATAAGCCGACATAACAAATCCTCCTTACCGCCGATAGAAACGGTACTTACCGGCTTGTTAGCCGACAAAGAATGTCGTCACCAAGCCGGCGTCCCAGGGTCGTGTCTTCCGTCCTCGTCGTCCCCACCACCGACGTGTACAACGTCCATCCTGGATCCTCTTCGACGACGACGGCCATCATGCTCGGGCTGGGAGCATGCTCACGGACGTCGCTGGCGTTCTCCAGTCATTCCCCTCCAATAGTCTTTCTTTCCCGACGGTCATACGCAAGCTTCTCTCTAAGTCGTACACTCCAACGGCGACAACCTCCACCATGTCCACGAAGTCCGCTAGGAAGAAGGCTACTCTCGACGCCTGCAAAGTCTCAAGAGAATGATCAGGCTGTAGATAGCAAGAAAGACCTTCCACCACCACCACCGAAACCGTCATTACTCTCGAGGTTCCTGCCATCCTCCGTCGCGAAGGACGGTACCAAAAGCGCGTCATCTTTCCGCAAGATTGTCGCGTTAGCGAAGCCGGAGAGGAAGCCCCTAGGAATCGCCATCGGATTGCTGCTCATATCTTCTTCTGTCTCGATGAGCATACCCTTCACTATCGGAAAGCTAATAGACTATTTTACGTCCTCTAATCCGGTGAGTCCTGATTGTCAATGATTATATTCATATTTGTCTGACCGATACTTGCGCATATAGACAATACCGTACGGCCTCTCATTAGGACAGGCGTCCGCATTGCTGTTGCTGATGTTCACTGGTGGAGCAGTTGCGAATGCTGGCAGGGCCATGCTCATGAGACTGTCAGGTATGGTCTTGACTCTTTTTCGAATCTTGAAGTGTCTCTGACGCTGCTCGCGGACTTTCGTAAAGGTCAGCGTATTGTGGCTCGTCTACGAGAAAATACCTATGCCGCAGCGCTCCGTCAGGAGGTCGAGTTTGTCGAAAAGGGAGAAGGTGATGTCTTGAGCAGGCTCAGTGTGGATTCCAGTATCGTCGGAGAAAGGTGCGTCTTGCTTGTTATTGACCACGAGGAAATGCACTGATATCTCTGGCTTTTCAGCGTGACACAGAACCTTTCCGACGGTCTTCGCTCTGTGGTCATGGCATCTGCTGGACGTATGTGTCTCGTACATTCACATTTCCCGAAACTTACGACAGCACAGTGGGCGCGATGTTCTACATCTCTCCTCAACTCACGCTCTTGATGCTTACGGTGGTCCCTCCTGTGTCTCTCGGTGCTGTCAGTCTGGAGTCTCTCCACTGGACAGCAGATGTGCTGATATTCTACATACACCTAGGTCTTCTACGGTCGCTACCTCAAGAAACTATCCAACCGGACACAGGAGGCTCTCGGCGAGATGACCAAGGTTGCTCAGGAATCTCTTTCGGCACTCAGGACAGTACAAGCCTTCAATGCGAACAAGCAGGAAGAGCTGAAGTTCCATCAGAAAGTGGACCATGTTCTTACTCTTGCGCGGAAAGAAGCTGTCGCCAGTGGTATCTTCTTCGGAAGTACGGGATGGAGTGGAAATGTCACCCTGTTGGCTTTGCTTGGGTATGGTGAGCCTGCTTTTCCGCGTCCCCAATCGCCTTTGGTGTGCTGACAAACTGGTTTCAGGTGGAACCCTCGTCAGCGGTGGTGCTATCACCGTTGGTGACCTCACCTCACTCTTACTGTACACAGTCTACGTTGGAAGTGGTCTGCAGATGTTGACGTACGTCGCTCCTGTTCATCTTTACGATCCTCTCTGATTCTGTGTTGGTTACGCAGTGGTTTCTTCGTAAGTCATATATACATGCTATCTACAGGCTTCGTCTCACAAACACTCTAGTCCTCGATTATGCGCGGTATCGGTGCCGGTGTTCGCATCTTCGATCTTCTTGACCGCGCACCCGCCATTCCTCCACACACCGGTCTCGACGTCCATCCAGCTCGTCGTGGTCCCATCAGATTCGAGAACCTGACATTCGAATACCCAAGTCGCCCTGGAGCCACCATTCTCAAGAACTTGAACTTCGACGTTCAGGTCGGCGAGAGCGTTGCTATTGTGTACGTACTCTTCTTGTCAAACAGCCCCAGTGTACTCAACTGATTGTGCTCTCTCAGTGGCAAGAGCGGAAGTGGAAAGTCCTCAATCAACGCCCTGCTCATGAGGTACTACGACCCTGTAGCAGGCAAAGTCACGTTTGACGGACAAGGTATGCTATAGCGCATCCAGAAGCTTGTGATGATACTCATGCGCAGCCCGCTAGACATCCGCGAGTTCAAGCCCGAGTCGTGGCGAAACATCATCGGTGTCGTTCCTCAGGACCCCGTTCTCTTCACAGGCACCATCGCCTCAAATATTGCTTACGGTGACGACTCTGCCACGCGTGAGCAAATTGAGGCAGCGGCTCGTGAAGCTAACTGCGAGTTCGTATGGGGTATGCCGAAGGGTTTCGATACGGAAAGTAAGCCCTCTCATACCTCTCATTTACCATTAACCGACAAAGTGCTCACCGGCAACTTCAGTTGGACGTCTCAGCTTGAGCGGTGGCCAACGCCAGCGTCTTGCTATCGCTCGGGCTCTTCTCAAGAAACCGGCTATCCTTGCTTTGGATGAAGCCACGTCATCCTTGGACGCGTCATCTGAGCACAGGGTGAACGACGCTATTGACAAGATTCTGTATGATCGGAATACGACGTGTATTATCGTGGCACATCGGTTGTCGACTATTGCTAGGGCTGAGAGGATAGTCGTACTTGAAGGTCTGTGGTGTTCAACTTTCTGACTGGAGACTATTTGGCTCACGCAACTGTAGATGGTCATATCACCGAGACGGGGACATACCGACAGCTGGTGCGTCTATTGCTTGCAATGTCCAGAAGACAATGTCTGATCATGATTTTGCTCTAGGTCAACCAACCCGACTCCCGTTTCCGTGAGCTCATGGCTGCCCAACTGAGCGCGTCCGTCGGCGAATCAGCACACTCACTCCCGGACGTCTCTTCACCACCGGCAGACGTACCACTGTCTGAGGCGAAGAAATCTGAAACAGCGGAAGCTCCGCTATGATCAAGCAGATTGCGTGCATACGTGGGCGAAGATTCAAGACGTTTTGGATACCTGTATCGATACTGGGCTTTTTGGTTATAATGATGCACCTTTTTATTTCGCTAGACACTCACTTTAGATACTCACTCCCCGCTCGCTGACACAATAATGAACACATGACAAACACCTGCACTTCCCTTCGCATTAGCGGCCTATGGACCCACACGTTTTCGAGAGCTTCAAAGTTTTGGTCGTCCACGTCGCGATCTGATAAGTCCTGTATGTTATCTGACGTAAAGTAGCAGCACGATCTAGAACTCTTCCGGTCTTCTGTCTCGTCGATGATGATCAGAACGGCCACGCCTCGAAAGCATGTTTTCGCTTTCGGGACAGATCATCGGTTTTTGCAGAGGATATATATGAACGCTGCCCCGCGAACGCGATCACGCTTTCTTTCCTTCACCATCGTTGTACCACCATCTTCCCTACCCATTGTACATTACTCAGACTCCTCCCGACGTTCCCTTCTTACAGTCACGACTCGACAACCTGGCTTTCTTAGTCGCAAACATGGCCACATCTACGAAGGATATCGTTGTGGCACCTGCTAAGGAGACACCGCCGGCAGAATCACATCGACCCGCCTCTCCTCTCGTGTCACCGACACTTTCTCCCGCATCACTCGTCGGGAGTATGTACTCTGCACCGACGATCTCGCCAGAGGTCAATGGCCTCAATGAGACACTGGCAGCGATGAAAGGCTCTTTGGGAAGTCTCGGAGTACGTGTCTTCCTTACTCTACTACAAAGAGGATACTGAGGCGTCCCAAAGCAAATGTTCGATACCCTAGGCCAACAAACCGCGCAGATGGTGCAGATCGGCGGAGAGCTGGAGACGGCGTCACATCTGAATAAGTGGGTCGTTGGAGCTTGGGTTTGTAGGGCCTGTCCGTAGCTGACGAGGAGAACCGGTTTGAAGGGTGAGAAAAGAGATGGAAGTACAGGACCGAAAAGTCGATGAGCAGGTTGAGGAGATCAAAGGTGCGTCGAAAGCAGCTTCCTAGGATTAATTGTGCGTTGCTGAACGCATGTCGTGCTCTCGTCAGAACTCCTTCAACGTGCGTTGCAGATTGAGATCGTCGAGCACCTACGGCAAGTTAGTGAGTGACCTCCATAAGATTGATCTGCTCGCAATCTGACCTTGGGTCTGATGTTAAGTCGAGGGCGGCATCTTGGAGCAGATCGACCGGGAGGTCAAAGAACACGTCGCACAGATTCTGCCCAGTTACTTCCCGCAAGACCTGGTCGAGGAGGTGGAGACATACAAACAGCAGCTTGACGAGGTCCAGCGGGCTTTACACAACTCGTGCGTGATCTTCTCTACACGTCCATAATGTCTCCTAACACCAGTTGTCTGCGTTCAGGGAAAGCAGGAGAGCGAATTCACAGCTCCGGTCAAACAAGCTGACCGATCCTCTGCATACCATCTACAAAACGGACGGAACGATCAGTACCCTGTTCCCCCGAGACGTGAAGAGTCTGTTCTCAATGGATGGTACGTACCCTTGCTGACTGTCTCAGTCTTCGACCATCCCACTTACACTTCACCATTCTCTCCTCAACCACAACCGCCATCAGCCGAGACCGCTATCCAACTCCTGGAAGAATACGGCATGTCGGATGTCTCAACCACGCGAGAACGCAACGTGAATCGGTTTATGCAGTTTTGCGGAGTGTCTTATCAGCTGGTGCGCCGGGAGTCTCTTTGATTGTCGTAGTCTATCGTTTAATAACGCCACTTTCCCAATCAAATGTCCCTCTTTGACGTTCGAAGCTTGCTGCACCGCGTCGTCCAAGTGGGCTTGCCAACAACTAGGGCGCTGTTATTCGTCGTGTCTATGAAGAGTCGGAACATTGCAGATTCGGAGGCGATGCCGCAAAGGTTGATGGTCGAGTTATCTTGAAGCGCTTTGGGTTCAGATGAGGTGGTGGATGGAATGTGCAGGACACACTCACAACACAGGTATATATGATAGAAATTTGTGTATAATCCAGCAGGTCTGCAGCGATATAATGATGAACTCTATTATCTATTCAGTCCGCTGCTGCGGGAGACGATGCAGAAGGTCAGCTACAGTGCGACTAGAAGTGGATGTATGACGCACCAGCCGCCATTAGGGTATTCAACAGAATAGCGACCTTGGCTACCGCCTCTTTTGTCTTGATTCTATCTCTCTCCTCTACTCGACTTAATATCCTCCCTTCGAACTTGTCCGGATGAAAGCGCAACAACGTCTCCCTGAGCTTCTCTCTTCGTTCCTTCTTGAGGTTCACGTCTTGAGATCCCTGAGTGAAGCGAGCACCGGGAAGGAGGAATGAAGTGATAGCATTTGCGGTGATAGCGTCCAGATCGAAATGGGAGCTGCTTGCAGGTACCGCAAGATCCTGCACAAACATCGGCCATGGAATGTCCATGAATCTAAGCGGCCTCGCCGGTCCTTCCTCGACCACAGGGGCCAGTAGCTCCTTCCAACGCATTTCATAGAGCTCTCGAGCGTCGGACTGTCGTTTGACTTCACGTTCTCTCCGCTTGCGTTTGCGTTCTTCCTCCGCCTGTCTCTCGAGCCTACGAGTCTCTGCTGCAAGAGCTGCTTCTCGAGCGCGGCGAGCTGCTTGCTCCTGCTGCTTTCGGAGATGTTCTTCATGTTCGGCAGCATGCTTCTTTCTACAGAGGAAAGCGGTGAGACTTGGTTGACGAGCGTGAGGTCATGCCTGCGTACCTCCAAATTCCAACGCGAACCCATTCCGCATACATCTCGTCCTCCATCATCTGCGGATCTATGTTCAAGTCATCCTCCATCGTGTCCATCCCACCCGACCTCCATCGCCTCGGTACATGAGCGAAACTGTTGAGTCGCGCTTCCACAGAGTCCAACCGTTCGTCGTCGTCCAAAGCCCCCCAGAGCTTGTCCCGAAAGCGAGCCTCCTCTACTTCGGCTTGAATAGCTTCATAGTCTGGTTTGTGTGATCGTGAAGCTGAAGGTCCTGCTTCGGGCTCGTCGTACTCAGGATCCCACTGCTCTTGCCTCGGCGGATGCGAGTGTTTGCTCTCGGGCGCGATCTTCTCGTGTTTGGCGGCTTTGCGAGCTGCTTTCTTCGCCTTTTTGAAGTCATGACGAGCTTGTTCTTCTGGGGTTCGCTTCATGCGAAGTTTACCCATGACATCCCAGGAAGTTATGAGGGAAATGAAGGGAGATTGCAGAAGGGGAAGAGTGGCGGCGGGATCACCCAAAAAGGATAGGGCGCTGTGGCGTCAGTCAGCGCCGCCTGCGCCCTCTTCTACCTCTACCACCATCCTCGAGCCCCTCTGACCATGGCGACATCTTCCTCGCATCTCTCGACGACACCGATGGCAACGACGACAACGCCAACAGCATCAGCGAGCATTGTCGACATGCTTCCGCTGGAAGTGTGGTACACCATTCTCGAGATTACGGAGAACAACCCCCCTACTAGCATCTTCAAGAAAGTCCGGCCCCTCAACACCTGCTCGCTCGTCTGCAAGAGCTGGTGCGATATGGCTCGGCATTTGCTATTTCGTGACATTTTCGTCGGCCCCAGAGACAGAGGCGCAGTCGATTTTCTAGCCTTCTCAGAGTCGTCGCCGCACATCGCCAATCTGATCCTGTCTCTTACTCTGGCCAACATCGGAGTCATCTCAGCCGATGTGCTTGGATCCTTGCTTTCTGCTCTTCCAGCTCTCTCCTCGTTGACCTTGAAGTTCACTGTTCTGGACTGTGACGACGACCTGGTCGTACCCGTCAAAACATGGGCTCCGCGGTCGTTGGATCTTCTCGCTCTGAATAAAGTCGACGTGGCCTTTGGGTCGCCGTATTCGTGGAGACCTTTCCTCAGCCTCTTCTCGTCCATACGCACTCTCCGCGTCCAAGAAATGCCGCCAATCCCGTACTCCGTCGTCTCGATTCCAAACGACGAGTACCACCCGAGATTTCCGGAATTGAAAGTTGAACGCCTAGATATCGACGGAACCAATGTCATCATCCCGTTCCTACTGCTGTCGTCGTCATCGGCGCATACCCTCAACGAGATGCACATCGGACCGTTTGACAAACCCAGTACCCAGCTGGTCAAGTTGGCGAATACGTCTTCTTCGCTCCGACATATTAGCATCGTTCCAAGGAGATCGACCTCCCGAACCACTCATCTCGTACCAAATCCTGTCCAAACCGCTGTTGAACCTTCCACTCCACATCATCTTGTTGATCTACGCTTGTTCAACCATATCAGATCGGTGGATGCCACCATCCTGGTGCAAGTGCAGTCATTGGCGGTAGAGAATAGCGTGTACGAGGCTCTCTTGCGCAGACAGTGGACGCCTCCCAATTTGACCTCAATCACGATAATTCTCGATCTGGTGACGGTATCCAAGCCGTTGATTTTCCCCGTTCTTCCCATCGTCCCGGTCAAAGCGTTGGAGAAACTATTGCCATCGTACGCGTTCCCGCCCTTGCTTACCGTTGTGTGCAACATACTGATATCATCTGCGGATGCTTAGACTGCATCTATCGCAGATGGACAAGTCGCTCGCAACGTTACCGCATCTGCGAAACCTTCATTGGATGCTAGTCCTGAGATCGCGGGATCCTGCGACCGAGGACGCATGCGTCGGTCTGATCAAGGCGAACCTACCCCTTCTGTCTAAACAAGGCATCCTTCGAGTCTCATCGAGTAAACCGAAGTGGTGGAACCCGCAATGGATGTTTGTAGAGGAAGTGCAACAGTTCTTATTCTCAAACTTCTGATAGCTACTTGATGTCGTATCGCTAGTGTCGAGTGACAGGTCCATAATATTATCCTCCCTATTTACATATGTATCTCGAGCTAGTAAGGACTGTATGCTGAGGCGTGCAAGTGCAGTTGGCTGGAACAATAGGACTCCGAAAGTTGTGAAAGCTGGACGGGTCGACGGAAACTGCGGGACAGGGTCGGAGGCCGAGGGAATATTGCGAAACTTCGAGCCCATATCAAACTCTGGTAAAGCCACTCATGCAAGCATACGGCGGATTTTCATATCCATCGTCCGCGCATCCATTCGTGGTACACGCCATTGACGGTCGGAACGAGGTCGTCGGGATCGAGGGACCAGGGCCTGGCGCGAGTCATCGTAGTCAAGCTCCCTATCCGGCGCGCCGCAGGGCGGTACGAGCAGTTCTGGAGCAGACCGTTTGCGATTGACATTCTTCCTCCAAGCGGGATCGTATGGTGTTCGCCGAATGAAGTCTTCACCGAGACAAACTGTTGAGATCGTCAGGATGAACAACAGGAAACGTGGAAAACGCAGCATCGACGTACATGCATCCATCCTGAGCGCCGCCTCCGTATCACGATCTTGCAAGACTATCCAAGTCAACACAAGGACCTTGGTGCCCACTACTGCTGCTTCACAAGGGTGGATCAGAGCGTCGATGGACCGGTCTGTTTCCTCCAAGCTTTTGAATTTCTCACAGAACATGATGTCGCTTCGCACATCCTGGATTTTGAAGACGCCCCACTTCGACACGTAGAACTTGTCCCGGATGTCTTGAGACTCACGCGCGGCACGTGTGGTATCGGCCTTGACTACTCGGAGGACACAGTGGGTGTCTGAACGTGTCAAATCGAGGGGTAGGGACATGGCGTGCATGATGGCCTCAGAGTTGGCGTAGTGCGGGATAGTAATCCACTTCACCGCGTTGGCGATCTCTTTGATTCCTTTATCGGAGATACTTCCTTCGGCTCGCCGCGCCTCGAGAGTATTCTTGCTAGTGACCAATGCCCTGTACGAGCGAGACGTGAGGCTTGAGGCTAGAGTTGATGAAATGAAGGATGCTTACTGGCATGTGTTACGATGATCTGGCCAAGCAGCCTTCTGGCACTGCTGAGAACTGGCATCATACGCCGTCAGTACCTGTTTTCTGAGTGAGAGCGGGTCTGCTTACCAGTAGTACACGCTCTCACATTGTGTGCAAATACGCATTGTTTCCATTGCAGACTCCGATAGACCACAGTATCGGCATATTTTCCCGGTTCGCCACTGCTGACGAGCTGTGGGCTCCCTCTCTTCGAACCACTCTTCTCCCAAAGCGGCGGCGACAGGATGAATGGGCTGGTCTGTGTCTCGTAGGTAGCGAATGACACGGGATTTGAATCGCGGATTCTTGCGTAGCGTACTAGCTGCCCAGTCGGTATGGCTGTCAAAATTGAATAAGCCAACTTTGCATCAGATGGGAGATGAAGCAATGACACCTACACTTTCCGAGTCTCAGGTTCGATATCAAGGACACTGAGGACCTTCGCAAGCCCTGCTCGAACGAGGATGATATGTAGATCGACATCGCGTATAGCTCTTTTCTTCTTCAACAAGGATTCCAGCGCGTGTTCCATGACAGTCTTCGTGTCGGCGTTCAATTTGTTACTCAGCATACACGCCTCAGCGTACAAAGTATACAGTAAACTGCCGGGAGATGTTAGCATGTCATATAAACGTGGGAATCGAACGTACGGATCATATAACCAAGGCTTATGTGCATCGCGCGTACCATCCAAGAAGAGGACCGAATCCTTGAACTTGTGTATGGTGTCTTCAAGTAGGGACAGAGCTTCTGTGATTTGGTTAATTCCAGGTCTCCTGGAATGAGCAATCATCGAATTCAACGAGTTCAACTCCGGAAGAAAGCTATGGCACGTACATGAGACACTGGCACAGGTTTATCTTCGACATATGCACCTACGACGCGTCTTGTTCAGCCGAATACGAGGACCAAAATGGATGAAATGCTCACCACGGCGAAAGACATCTCAGGCGTATCCAAGACCCCGCCTTTGAAATCCATGCAATATCTTAAACGCATCTCTGATGTCGTCTCTTCAAACAACTTGATAAACCCCCTTTGCGCCCACATGTATTCCGGTAAAATGTCCTCTGGCACTGCGTGAAAGTGACCAGCGGTCAGCCGAATGTAGCTTGATTCCAACACCAAATAGACGTACCGTCATCCACTATCGCCGTCATACTATAGAGGATCAGGTCGGTGAGTAGCGTGGCGTAGACATAATGACGAGCCAACGCCAAGGGAGCATCGTGCAGGGACGGGATGAATAAGGGCCTCTGGTTGACCGCGTAATCCACGAGTTCTGATATACCTTCGTCCGTATCGTATCCTTTGGCTATCATACATCGAACTGCAATACAGCTTTGAGGTCAGTTTTCAACAGAATCTGGTGTAAAAAATAAGAGACGCACGGTCTTCCACATTGTCCATCACGTCCTTCAACACTGGGAGTGCGCGGTCATCGTCATCCAAACGATTGCGACTCGGACTTGAAGGCGGCAGTACCAAGCCACTTGAGTATAAAAATGTTGCCATCTCGCAGTTTCGAATGACCGTTCAAGTGTGGGGCATATGTCGCTGTCGACGTTGAAGAAGAAAGGGGGCTGGCTGGGTCAACGGTTTGTTCGCCGCAATGGTCGAAGGGCCGGAAGCGGAAGGTCCAAACGTGACGTCATTCCGCTAACCAGAAACAAACACGATCGAGTATAGGACAGTCTCTAAAACTTTCGACAAGGTGTTGAATGTCGACGAGGACGGCGATGAGGGGATGGATGCAAGTCAACGCTGTGCCATGCAGTGAAACGTTTGTGGTGGTCATGGCAGATGATCTTGACGGATCAGTGCTCTGTTGGGCGCGTGTGGTCAGAGATGTAGGCTCGACGTGCACTGCGACTTGAAAAGTACGACTTACCTTGCGTCCACGTTGTGTCGAGAACGGCCTGAATCTTTTATATGGTAGATATCGTTTTCCACCGGTAAGTAGTGAGTGAAGCAAGAGAGCAAACACAAGCGCAGGCGCTGTTGGTAGTACTGCTAGTAGCAAACACTAGCAAATATTGTCCTTAGCCGTCACGGTCTCGTACACCGCAATCGCCGAGAGGATTTGAGAGGGAGACAGACTGATTCTGAGATCTGTATAGACGTTGGACCAACATATACTCGGGTGGAGAGATACGCTCTGATTGGAACTGTAGCTACGAATGCTGGTAAGCGGATGACCAGGAGACACGTATAGTAAGCGCAGATGAGCGGCTTCGAACCGAGGCAAGACGATGGTAAAGCAAACCGCGTAGCCAGCCTTTCGTCCAAAGGAGCCCTTAGGCCTTAGCTTCCATTGTATGAGTGAACACTACGTTGCCCGATGCATCCAAACCCTGATTGATCGTTCCACTGCGTCAGGTCATCATGCGAAGGATTCCCCTACTTGACAGCAAAGGTATGTCTCTATTCCTGGAAGCCACCCTTCTCGCCGCCAAAGGAGATTCATCGTAGTCGAATTCCGAGTCTGGGGTGCCGCTGGGAAGGATAGGTACCCCGGGAGGAGGCCGATCTCGGTTGACTTTGTCTCTCCAACTGGGATCATAGGACATTCGACGTATCTGTGTTTGGGGGAAAGTGACTGATCGAGGAAAGGCTCAGCAATGAGAAGGGATAGCGGCAATAGAACAACCTACATGACTTTGATGAAAATATCACCGTCACGCCTTGCAGAACCGTCCAATTGAGGCACAATACGCGCACATAATCCTGACCTTGATCGAGCATGCGGGAGATAGAACGGCGAGTAATTTCCAGGGTGGGACCACTGATTAGCAGCTGGATATCGGGCAATACGTCTTCAAGTTTGAACACGCCTATCTTCGACACGTAAAGCTTATCCTGCACCGCACGCGATTTGGTGCGAGTGGCGGGCACTAGGATCCTGAAGATGACGTGTGTACGTGCTCGCGATATGTCCTGAGTGAGAGCAAGAGCATGTATCACCGCTGCTGAATTAAAAGCTCCAGGAGTCATCTCCCATTGCTTGGCGTTGCCCAGCTGCTTCGCGACTTGAGCAGGGGCACGAAACCAGATTGAGGCCCATTTGCTAGAGAGAGCAGGCAGTCAGCGTTGCACAGGCTGACAACTTGAAGACGAGAAACACTGACCTGCAAATTGGCCTAGAGGTATTTACCAAAAATGAAACGGTTGATTCTTAGATAGGTATACGACACACAAAGAACTCACTGGTGACGTGGCCAGTCCGCCTTCCTGCACTCCTGAGAGCTGAAACAACCACATTCATAAGTGATACTGCAACAAGACGTAGCGACGACGACTTACCAATAACAGGCACTTTTACACTTCGTACACATCACGAGTTTCTTCACGACGGGTCTCTCGCGTTGACAACGAACACAACGACGTTCTTGTCGACACTCCGCATGCTCAGTGGACGGTTTGTCCTCTAACCAATCGGTCCCCAGTTTCGCGAGCACTGGGTGTAACGGCTGGCCCGAACGCAACATAAATTGTATAGCGCGATCCTTGTATTGCGGACGTTTGCGTAGATGAGAGACCGCCCAGTCGGTGTGTCTGTAAATCGCAGATCAGTTTGGGTACGTGTGTCGACAAAGTTTACGTACGACTGTTGCTTCTCTGGCTCAACGCTGAGGACATGAAGGACGAGAGCGAGACTCATGCGAGTCACGATGAGGTGCCAAGGAAGGTCATTGATAATCTCGGTCGTCTTTGCCATTCCTTCGAGGAAGCGTTCTAGCGCTACCTTGGTCTCATCATCGAGATAGTTACAGAGCACCCGTGCCTCTGCTAAGCGAGCGAACAGTAGTCTGAACGGCTAGATGAGCTGAGGAGCAAAGCAGAGAGCAGCTGAGCCACGTACGGTCGTTCTAGCCAAGGTGTATCTTTGTTGGGTGAGTCGATGGTGTACAAATACGATTTGAAGTCTTCCACCATCCTTGTGAGCTCAACTACGGCCTCCTCCATCTGATTGACTTGCGGGCACCTGGAAATTATGCACCTGAGTATTGCTGGAGCTTTCGAACGCTCAGGCTGACTCACAGAAGACAGTCAGCTAGATTTTGCCTGAAGTACAAACGCTTGCATGATTTTCTCAACATCCTAGCGTAACTTGCGGGGTGACGATAGGGCGTACCTGATCTATTCGTTCACCAGGGTTTGCCTCCGGCAGCCAGCAACGTTGTTCCTCCGGAGACATGTCCGTGTGATATCTGAGGTTCTTGCGTTGCATCCATATGTACTCTGGCAAAATATCCTCCGGAACTAGAGACGAACGTATTCCAACAGCGATCGTAATCGTCGTCAGCCATCCTGCAACTCATGATTTCATCGGGATGGACTCACCGTCTTCTGTCACCACACTCAGACAAAAGTTCCACAGGTCGGGGACGAAGTATGCCCAGATCATCGCTTGCGCATAAGCAATGGGATATCCTTGAAGCTCGTGGTTGTTCTGAGCCATGTACTCCTGCAACCCTTCATCCGTATCCAGTTGACGAACAAGCTCTTCATTGCGCTTGACTGCATTAAAATCCAAAAATTCAGCATCATTCAACATACAGACGCTGTGGGAACGTACGATACTCCACGTCGGATATGACCTTTTCTAACGGTGGCAGTTCTTCTGCGCTGTACCGGTGCGATGCACGGGGAGGGAGGGTAGACTGTGTAAGTCCTAGGATGTCCATGTCGGTGGTCGCAGGTAGCTACAGAGGATCCATCGAGCATTTTTATCGGCGGTAGCTAGGGGCCATGTATATGTGAAGAGGAGGAAAATGCGGAGAGGAGTAATGTGTCCAGTGTCCAGGCTATTCGCAGACCTGAGATCTAAGGTCCTTTCGCGCGACGGCTTCCGATCACTTGCGCTCCAAGTTGGTACATTCCGTTACATGGAATGCATCGAGGCCCCGGAGCGTTCTTGCTTGGCAACGTCTGGAATTTTGTCCGGGAGGAATACTGGAAGACTTGGGTCGAAAAGTATTCGGAAGACTTGGAAAGGAGAGAGGAGCAAATGAGAGAGCCGACGAAGAATTCAAACAGTGTCTAAACACGATCGCCTCTAAGGCGCTAGACACGTCGGTCTCTTCCTCGATCTGATGTCTTCCCTGTGCAACAGTCCACATCCCTCAACGCAAATCACTCGTATGTATTTCATGCAATCAGGTCCCTTTTCAACCTACACTTCGGTCGTCATATACATTTATCCTCGACGGCATGCGTCCAAGTCGTTTATACGCCGAGACCTAGAATAGCAACTATCTCTTATGCCGACCGCATCATGTTGATATGGATGGACCCCTAGCTTCCGACAATGAAAGGATTAATTCTAAGCGTTCCTCAACGTCAAGGGTGCTACCAGGTCGTAATCGAATTCTGAATCTGCGACACCGCGAAGAATAGGTATCTCGGGAGGAGGACGGTCTCCGTTGACTTTGTCTCTCCAAGTTGGATCATGAACCATTCGTCGTATCTGGGTCTGAGGGAAGGTGACTGAGTTGACGAGATGAAAGTGGTCATGATGGTCAGGGTTGAGAAGAAACGAGGCAACAGTACGACTTACATATCTTCACTCCTAAGGTACATGTTTGATCTTGCAGGCGCGTCCGGGACAGACACAGCACTCGCACATTATCCGGATCCTGGAGGAGCATCTGCGAAACAATACTTCGAGCCTCTTCTACATTTGGGGCGTCACGGAGTAGTGGTTGGATAAGGGGCAGCGCGTCTTCAATCTTGAACACGCCTAGTTCCGATACATGGAGCTTGTCTCGCACTGTACGCGTTCTAGCACGGGTGTCAGGCACCAAGGTCCTGACAACGATGTGCGTACGCGCGCGCGAAATATCTAGAGGGAGAGCTAGAGCGTGAATCACCGCTGTGGAATTGAAATTCCCATTAGTCATCTCCCATTTGGAAGCAGTGTCAAGCTGCTTCAGAACATCGGCCGAGACATGAGATCGAATGTAGGCCTGTGTACTAAAAACAGCTGTCAGCGACTCAGCTAAAGGTCCGCAGTCGAAAATATACCGACCTGCATGATAGCCTAAACATGTTTTCGATATCATGAAGCTGGATGAAAAAATTATACATTGCATCACACAGGAAGACTCACTGATGCCGTGGGCGATCGGCGTTCTTGCATTCCTCGGAGCTGAGAATAGTGATTTATACGTGAGCCCATTCCGAAGTTCGAGCTAGATTGTAGAGATCTACCAGTAGTACTCCAGTTTACACGTCGTGCAGACTTTCAACTTCTGCACCACGGGCCTCTCGCGTTCGCAGTGGGCACAACGTCGCTCCTGGCTGCGCGCCTCCTTCTCAGTATACGGTTTATCCTGATACCAATCCGCTGGCAACTCAGCCAGCACCGGATGTGACAGCTGGCCCGAACGAAAGAGGAATTCGAGGACGCGTTCTTTAAATTGTGGGCGTTTGTGCAGGTGGTAAACCGTCCAATCGGTGTGCCTGCGACAATCAAGTAACGTATCAGCCTTTCTTCTTGACTGGGTCCCCACTGAATTCACGTACGCCTTCTGCTTCTCTGGCTCAACGTCGAGAACATGAAGGACGAGGACGAGACTCATGCGCGTCAAGATGAAATGTAAAGGAAGGTCGTTGATCTTTTCCTTTGCCTTGGTCATTCCCTCGAGGCAGCGTTCTAGAAGCAACTTCGTCTCGTGATCGAGGAAATTGCAGAGCACTCGAGCCTCGGCATAGCGAGTGAACAGCATCCTGCATCTGATGATGAGCTCAAGGCATAATACAGAGCAGCTGAACCACGTACGGTCGTTCCAACCAAGGAGTTTGCTCATTAGGTGAGTCTACGGTATGCAGGTGCGACTTGTACTCCTCCACCATAGTTGCATACTCTGCTACGCCGTCTTCCATCTGATTAATTTGCGGGGACCTGCACGGCATGTTAGAACATGAAACCCGAAGTCTCCTGATCCCGCCGAACTGGACTCACAGCAGACAATCGGCCAAATTTTGCCTGAAATAGAGAAGCTTGGGTCCATCATTAGCATTTGAATGCGACCCGAAGATGTTGACAAGACGCACTTGATATATGTTGTACTCAATGTTCACGTCCGCAAATTCACCCGGAACTTTGGAAATCTGCTCATCCTGTGGCATATCTGTGAAACACCTGATGTTCTTGCGTTGGATCCACATGTACTCTTGTAAGATCTCCTCAGGAACTACAGAAGCGTAAGAGTAATCAACTCGTCTGAAGAAGCTATTCCTGGAAGGGGCAGCTTGCAGGGACTCACCGTCTTCCGCCAAGACACTCCTACAAAATTTCAACAGCGAAGGAACGAACATCGACCAGATGACCAATTGCGTCAAAGCGATGGGATGATCCTTCAATTCGTAGTCCATTTCAACCAAAAAGTTTTGCAGCCCTTCGTCGGTATCCAACCAACTGAAAAAGTCCGGCCAGCGCTTGACTGTACGAACGAGGATCAGGATCGGAGTTCGCAAAGCTAATCCATAATCACTGTCCAAAGACTTACGAGTTTCTACGTCATGCTTCACATCTTTCAACGACGGTAGCTGCTCTCCTGTATACCGATGGGATGCCCGGGGTGGAAGGGTGGATCTCGTGGGTCCTAGGATATTCATAGGGAAGGTCGCAAAAAACGGCAGAACACACAGCTCGAGAGCTGGCCATTTTTATGATGAGGTAGCTAGGGGCCATCCAGATGACGATAAGGATTCCTAAGAATGCTGTCAGCCTGTCCACTAGATGGCGAGTGTGTTTCCGATCGACGTTCCCGCTACTCCGTTCCGCGCCTAGGGATCGGACGGCTCGTCCTTGAGAAACTTCGAAAGCGATGGAGAGTCTCGACGAGCGAAATATTTGCAGGTGCGAGACCTTGCCCTAGCCAGATGTTTGGTCGAAAACGCGGAAACTTGAAAGCAAGTCGTAGGACGGGCGGAGTTTCGAATAGGCTCGCAAATGGACGCCGACGCCACGCCGTGCCACGTGAAAAGGTTCATATGCAAAAAGGTATGTCCCAGGGAGGATTCGAGCCTCCGTCTTCACGGAATTGTGCGTAACCACAACGTGATGATCTAACCACTAATCGACAAGGACCGAAAGACAAGAACGATAGAGATATTGATAGTCGTGTCAGGATGGGGCCCGAGCGTTCGAGCGGGACTTTCGCTTTGCGTGTGTACTTTCATTGAATTTGTACGGTTTTGTGTCGTATGCACACGCCAGATGCAGCAAGATCTCCCAGGATTAACCTGGGCTTAAAACGAAGCAGATAAACGTATCGGGGTCGTGCGCACGTGCGGGATGTAACTTGGATGGCAACGGGACTTTCATCATGTATACAGCCAGCAAAAGAGGGACATGATCTGACACCGAGGGACGACCTTACAAACAAATGAAAGACAGGTAGTGAACAACGGAGCAAATTGCAGCACGAGTGGAGGCCGGAAAAGGGAGGGGAGTATACGGACTACTACAAGTGTGAGTTACTATCGTAAGAACAAGACTTGTCACAGTCATAAAAATGAAGCATCATGGAAAGCGTTCACGTCGCAAAGACATAACAGAACAGAGTATCCAGAGCGAGACGAGAGATGAAGAAATGGGAGTGAATTGTAGTGGTATATTTTATGATGGAGAAAATGGTAAGTACCGGGGTAACGTAGATACCGTCGGAAGAGATGGAGGGAAGGTGAGAGGAGGCGGAGGAGGGAGGAGGAATACTAAAAGAGATACCGAAGTGAATAGAGAAAACGTCCGGTGACAATGAGCTAGCTCGTCTACTTCTGCGTAAAAATGAGATGAACCGAACTACCTAGTAGTGCAGCAAGTGCTACGTCCAATGTCCGAGAGATAATAAAGAGGTCGGGGTGGGGAGGAGGGGGGGACGACGATCGACCGGTGGGAAGGAGCATATAACTTACACTGCAGGGCGGGTTGGTCATAAGTCTGTAGATGGTAGTGATACTTTTACTACTGCGAAAGGTGACGCGAATAAAGATGGGTGAGGATTGCTACAAGAGGGTATGCTCTAAAGGGGAGCTCGGAAGGATGGGAGGGGTGTATATCAAATGCCGAAGGTATGGTGTGTGCCAGTGGAAGGATGAAAACCCAAACCGGCCCGAAAAGGGACATCGTTCTCTAAAGACCAGATCCCGAGAAAGGAAAACCAAAACCTCTACACCTCCCATCCCCCCTGTACCGCTTATACGGTCGCTCACCGACGGAAGGGAGAGCCAGTAATCCTGGGTTCATCCGCTCTCTTTGCAGCAGCGCCGGTACACTGAGCCGGGACCGGGGCATTCGTCGCGCTCCAGGCATCAGGGTACGTGCATCCAGCAACAGGAGTGACCATCGGTGAGTTGTCCTGGGTGTTAAACCACCCATCACCGTTCTTCGTGGCCGCGTTCGTCGCCACCGTGCTCGGGGTAAGAGTGATGATGCTCGCCGTCGCGGTGTAAGTGGGGAGAGCTGAAGCAGGGACATTGACGCCGCTGATCGACGCAGGGGGCCATTGGCCGAATTGCGCACTGGCGGAAGCGGCAATGGTGCCCGCACCCGCGCCACCAGTCTGCCAGGACTGGAATTTCCCATTGAACGGAGCAGGGGCCGTGCCGAGAGATGCACATTTGCCGTAGGCTTGGCGAGGGTCAGCGGGCATCCAACCTTGCTGGAGACCGAGCTGGTAAGACCACAGAGGAGCTTGAACAGTGCCCGCTTGCGAATTGCCAATCTAAGAAAACGGGGCGCACGTCAAACGTGAGCCGAGATGCTTGTGATGACAACGGGGTAGCATACCTTCCAAGTCCAGAAGAAGTAGTCACCGAGCGCGTCCATGCTCGCCAACGCGAAGTTCAGAATACCCTTCTTCGTGTTCTCGTCCCACGCGGCCCAGTTGTCCCAGAAGTTGCAGTCCGCCGTGGTAGAGTGCCCATTCTCGATGCCGTTGACATAAAGGCCACAGTCGTTGATGGCGTTC
Organism: Steccherinum ochraceum; assembly: GCA_004332605.1. Taxonomy (NCBI): domain Eukaryota; kingdom Fungi; phylum Basidiomycota; class Agaricomycetes; order Polyporales; family Steccherinaceae; genus Steccherinum; species Steccherinum ochraceum. The sequence goes on from RWJN01000239.1 coordinate 30,450, forward strand.
GAGAACTCGCCCGCGAAGGTGACACCAAAGGCCGAGCGCGAATTGTTGAGCGATGCGCCCCACGAGTTGCATGCCTGCAGAGGCCACTTGCCTCCCCACTGGGTCGCGTCACCGTTGGCGGGCAGGTTGATCATCTCGGGGTTGGGTTGGCCGTCGAACGCGAAGTAAGGGTGCGTATCTGGGTAGACGGTCAGAAACGGAAAAACATGACTGTGAAGAGGACCACCGACCTAAGATGATACGATCGCTACCAGGAAGAAAGCCAGCCCAGGTGGTCACGGGGAGGAAACCGTCGTGCATGGCAATGAAGGGGCCTTTCCCAGCACCGGTGCCCGTGATCGAGCGCACCATGTTGTGTGCATGAAGATAGCTAGTGAGGGTCAGCGTTCCGCCCATGCACGCAAAAATCATACAAGACTTACAATGCAGAGATCGAGTCCTGGCCAATAGTTTTCAAGAGCGCTTCGTTGACGATACCGAAGGAGGGAATGACGTGCAAGTACTCGGGCTGCGAGATGAATTCGGTGAACACGCGGATGTAGTCCAGCATCCGCTGCGCGTTCGCCACACCCATCGGCCCGTTCAAAAAGTTGATCTGTCCGCTCTTTCCGGAGTGGTTGTAACCGTTCTGCGAGCCCGGCGCGGTGTGCAGGTCCAGCGAGACACGGATACCGTACTTGCGCGCCCACTTGAAGATGCGCAGGATGTACTTCCAGCACACGCCCGTCGCGAACGGCTCCGACACCGGCTGCCCATTCCCGTCGTTGCCCACGTCGCTCCACGTCGAGATCGCCCAGAAGGGCACGGGCAGACGGACCCAGTTCAAGCCGGCAGCCGCGATCTGCGCGATGTCCTCCTCCGTGATGAACGTGTTGTAGTGCTCCTCCATGGCCGCCGTCAGGTTGTCGCCCGTCGGGAGCGTGCGCAGGGCCTGCGAGACGTCCCACTCGTCTGCCGCGCCTGCGACGGACTGGAACATGGCCGGGACGATGAACGGCTCGAGGACGAACAGACCACCCAGGTTGACACTGGAGGGGAGGTCAGACACGCCATCAGCGGAAGAAAGAGACCACGCACCCCCAGACACGGTCGACACCCCACTGCCAGGTCTGGTTGAGCGGCGGCGTCCACGAGTTGGGCTGGGCAGCGTCCGCGTACGGGTTCTCCGGGTCCTCGTACCCTGCAAAAAAAGTCAGAACGGGCCGCGGTCGAAACAAAAGAAAACCGGGCTCACAGAAACCACCGAAGGTGTTGTTGTACACGAAGGTCGTTCCGTCGTCCTTCGTGACCGTGCTGCCGTCTCCACCCGTGATCAACACCTTTTGACCGTTGCCGTTGCTGTTGCTGTTGCCCGCGCCGGGAGAGTTCGAGTTGGGACTGCCGTTGTCGGCAGAAGCTCCCGAGGCAGCGGCGGAGTCGTTGTTCGGCTTGATCACGACAAAGTAGATCGGGAGCACGACGGCCAGGGCGATGACCACAATCGCCGCAATGAGGCCTACCCAGAAGACCGGTCGTTTGAAAAGGCTCTTCTTGCCTGAGCCGTTCGACCGATCCGCGTAGGTGTCGTACTCTTTCCCCCCGTAGGAGCGCGGCGTCCCGAGCCCGCTGTCGCGATCAAGGAGGGGGATGTGGTTGTTGGAGTGTGCGGCGGTGGGGGAGTCGTAGTACGAGTTGAGGTTGGCGGAGGCGCGTGGTGTAGACAAGGCGAGGGAGGGCTGAGGACCGTAGCCGCTGTCACGGTACTGTGGGTTGGGGGGGATGAAGGGGTCGTCTCGGAGGTTGTCGGTGGAGGACGTGGTGGTGAGGGGGCGCATGCGAGGCGTCAGGAAAGGATCTGTGGTTTCAGCCATGGTGAGCAGCAGTCGCGCCGTCGTCCGTCGAAAGAGAAAGGATCGTCGGGAATAGGAATGAGTACAAAGACGAAGTATGAGTCCAAAAAACGGAGGGGGGACGAGAGAGAACGGAGGAAAGAGAGTGGAAGGCTAGTTGGCTTCTTGAACTGTGCGAAAGGCGAGAGAAGACCAAAATGCGATGAGGGTAGTGGGCTCCGTTCTCCGAGGAATAGGCTGTACGTCGGCACAGACAGCGAGGACGCTGTCGAGGTGAATGCCAACGGGGACGTGGTGGTCGTCGTGAACGATGAAGAAGGCTCTTTCTCGCCGTTTGACGGCAAGATGAGGCCTTTGCACCGGCGCTTGCGGTCGTCACGCCGCTTGGCCTGCTTCCCCGCAATCTGTGACAACTCACGCCTCGCCCATCATTCGTGACGAGCCCCGAAAGGGAAATCATCAATGATGTGTGACGTGTGACCATCAGCTGCTCACGGCTCGCCGCCAGCCGGTTTTAAGTTCAAACTTCTCCGAACTTTGAACCAACCCCGTTTCTTCTCATTTCGCCGCATGCTTTCCACATTCTCTCATGTTTTGAACATATTCGTAGTCTGCCATACCATACCCATGCGTCTGCTTATGTTTGCTCTCGAACTCTGAGCTACGGACGCTGCACGCACCGCTCGACGCCACGGTTCGTTCAAATCGGCCATCATCACCTGGCCGTCTGCATTTCCCCTTCCAAGCCTCCTCGCCTCCTTGGTAACGGGCAATTTCTCCATCTGTTTCCTCCTGCGTTACGGAGATCTCCTTCCCAGAGCCAGTCGCTCGATGTACTCCAGATGCCCCCTCTTTGTCCCGGTGACTTCTCCTGGGCTCTTGTCTCGTGTGACTATGTTGCTCAGGTGCTCTTTTCCCGTCTTGTGAACCTTCGTTCGTACTTCGGTGTTAGTATTTGCTTCTAGCATGACCTCGTCTTGCCGACCGGCTCATGTACTTTCGAGATCGGTAATACGGAGGACAGGAAACCTTAACGAACATGCAACGCTTCTCCGCGCTTGGAAGTCGTGTCCGGCGTGTCATTTTCGAAGCGACTCGCCGTAAGCGCGTCGTATATAAAGACAGCCCCAGAACAACGTTCAACTTCTCAGAGTTTCCCTCTCTTGCACCCACATTCCCTTCGTCGCATCGGCTCTGCATCGTACTCTCTCCGTGGATGTGCTGTTCTTAGTCCAACATCCTTCGGACAATAGTATTATCAGGAAACGCGCTCTGAGCCCACGAGTCGTTACGCACGATCCAGGTGAGGCAGCATCATCTTAAGAATCTATCCGAAGTACTTAACCCCGCACGTACCCCGCCTCTCCCTCTTCGCCCCCAGGACTCTCAGACTTTGGCCAAGCATGTCTGATACGGAGAATCCTTTCCTTACTCCCCGCTCTCGTCCTCTCACCACTGCTTCATCGGCCGACAACCTCAACGATGGCAGCTTCATTCCACCAAATCCTCATTTCTCTCGCGATAGCACCTTCGGCCCACAGCCATCTTTGAGTCCAACCCCTCGTGGATCTGCCGTATTAGGCGAGCCGAATACCAACTCGTACTACGGATCCATTGCAGGTGCCTCCAACAACAACGTCCCGCTCCTCGACCAAGACGGCGGTCTTGACACCCCTCGTTCTGGAGCTGGGAAGGAGTACGGTGGATTGGCAGATCGGTCGGAAGAGTACGGAGGGAGTGCGGGCAAGAAGAGTCTGTTCAGGCGGCCGCTCTTCTGGGCGGGTCTGATTGCGGCGATCGTCGTCGTCGTTCTCGCTGTCATTCTTCCTGTCTACTTCGTCGTCATCAAACCGAACAACCGGTCGGCGTCGTCACCCTCAGGCGCATCGACGAACAACGGTGGCAGCAGCGGCAACGGGGCGGGGAGCGGGAACAGCACTGGCACGGGCAACGGTGGTCAGAAGGTGTTGATCACGGGCGGGGATGGCAGCACGATCACGAAGGACGACGGAACGACGTTCGTGTACAACAACTCGTTTGGTGGCTTCTGTGCGTCGTATTTGACGTCATGGATTTCTGTTCCTGGCTGATTCTTGATTGTGGCATTTACAGGGTACGAAGACCCAACAAACCCGTTTGCGGACGCTGCCCAACCCAATTCGTGGACGCCGCCTCTCAACCAGACCTGGCAGTGGGGCGTGAACCGCGTTTACGGGTACGTTCTGCGAATTTCACCCACGAATGCTGCTAATCGCCTTCCAGCGTCAATCTCGGTGGTCTCTTCGTCCTCGAGCCCTTCATCGTCCCCGCTCTCTACCAGTCTCTCCCCGGCGCGGCCGACGAATGGGCCATCTCACAAGCACTGCGGGGACTGCCCACGGGCGACAATCTCACCGCCGCTATGGAGGATCACTACAACACGTTCATCACAGAGGAGGATATCGCCCAGATTGCGGGCGCGGGTCTGAACTGGATCCGTCTCCCCGTGCCCTTTTGGGCGATTTCGTCGTGGGACAACGTTGGCAACGACGCGAGCGGGAACCCTGTTTCGGAGCCGTACGCGACTGGCTTGTGCTGGAAGTATGTGTTGAGGATCTTCAAGTGGGCAAGGAAGTACGGTCTTCGCGTTGAGCTGGATCTGCACACTGCGCCTGGGTCTCAGAATGGTCAGTTCTTCCACGCATATCTACCTTTGCCGCTACTCACGCCGCTGCAGGCTACAATCACTCCGGCAAGAGCGGCCAGATCAACTTTTTGGCCGGACCCATGGGAGTCGCCAACGCGCAGCGCATGCTGGACTACATCCGCGTGTTCACGGAGTTCATCTCGCAGCCCGAATACACCCACGTCGTACCTGCGTTCGGTATCATCAACGAGGCGCTCGTGAAGAACATCGGACAGGACCAGATGTCCGCTTTGTGAGTGTTTGAACCTCTTGTTACTGACAAGTTTACTGATGAGATTGGTGCAGCTACCTCCACGCATACAACATGATTCGTAGCATCACCGGTACCGGCGAAGGACATGGGCCGTACATGGTGATCCACGACGGGTTCATTGGGCTGAACTCATGGGCAGGTTTCCTCTCGGGAAGCGACCGCATCGCCATCGGTGTGTTCTTCCACTACCTGTCGTTCCTGGGCTTCCTCTGACATCTGAGCCCAGACACGCATCCGTACTTTGCATTTGACGGTCAACCCAATCCGGAGATGATCAACCTGCCCGCCGACGGCGACGCGACTCAGTGGGGCGGCAAGTGGCCGTTGCAAGCGTGCAAATCGTGGGGCGGGTCTCTAAACGACTCCCGTTCGGCGTTCGGCGTCACTTTTGCTGGCGAGTTCTCGAACGCAATCAACGACTGTGGCCTCTACATCAACGGGATCACCAATGGTCATTCTAGTACAGCGGATTGTGACTTCTTCAGCGACGCGTCGCAGTGGGACGACAACACCAAGAAGGGCTTGCTGAACTTTGCGCTGGCGAGTATGGATGCGCTGGGCGATTGGTTCTTCTGGACATGGAAGGTACATCTCCTTCTCTATTTCACATACCCTCGTTTCACCTTTGACGTGCGCCCCGTTCTTCCAGATCGGTGAATCCCAAGCAGGCAAAGTCGGAGCTCCGCTCTGGTCCTACTCGCTCGGTCTGCAAGAAGGCTGGATGCCCAAAGACCCTCGCACAGCCCTCGGAAAATGTGCTTCTCTCGGTGCCCCATCTGACCCTTTCGACGGCAATTTCCAACCTTGGCAGACCGGTGGTGCGGGCGCAGGTTCCATCGCCGCTTCCGCCAGCGCGCAACTCCCTTGGCCTCCGGCGTCGATCACCAAGGCGAACGCCGCTGGCTCTCTTCTGCCTACGTACACTGCTACTGCGAGCATCATCACCTTGAGCCCGAGCGCGGTGGCGACGAATGCCGCTACGAAGAACGGCGATGGGTGGTTCAACGCTCAAGACAACTCGCCTATGGTCACTACGGTTGCTGGATGCACGTATCCTGATGCGTGGAGTGCAGCGGATCTGCCAGTTCCGACACAGTGTACTGGAGCTGCTGCGAAGAGGGCGGATGAGCCGAGGATCACTGGGACTCCCTTCAGGCGGTGAGCGGTACAGGGAGGATGAGAGGCAGGGAGCTCGTGTTTTTTCTTTCTACAGGAACTATATTCCTTAGAGGTTACTTTTTTTACCCTCGGACAATCATACCTTTAACTTTTGATATCATCTTCTTTCCGTTCACTATTACCCTTATTACCCCAGAGCATACCCTCTCACCTCCATCCTGCTTCGTCCCACCATATTACCACTATGTCATTCACGGACTTTTGAGCCATCGAATGATCATCACATTCATATTCCTCTGCTCTCTTCTTGGACACTCTGGACTTTAGGTAGTACCATTCACGTATTTTTTCACGATGGTTGACGACGACGTTTCTTCTCTCCTTGAGTTGCAGTCATCCTGGATGCGATGACTTCTGCGTATGATTTACTTAGTGTTCATGTAACTATCTTCTCGTCCTCACACAGCGATCCTTTCTCCAGTACGTTACTAGTATAATATCAACACCCATACGACTTTCTGAAATTTTTCGGGCTTTTGGGCGAGTTCAGCAGAGTGAAAGGCGACTGCCGCGCGCGTCTGCCGTGGCACACACACAGACACACACTCTCTTTTCTCTCTCAGTCTGCCTCTCATCTCCTCCCATTGG
>RWJN01000239.1:37078-47680 GCA_004332605.1 Steccherinum ochraceum
AAGGTTACTCAGGCTCCGATGTCGGTTCCCAGCAGCGGTTGGTGCCCAGTCCACCTCAAGATGGGTACTATCCGGAAGACTACGACAACGCTGGTCGCTATACCCCACAATCGCAGACGACGTCGCCCTTCGAGCAGCGTGTGTCTCGTACTGCTGGAGCCAACAGTGGTGTCCTCCGACACAGTCAACAGCAATACCCCACGGAAATCCAGCACAATCCTTACGGTTATGACCAGCCGCAGGTGCCCTTCACGACCGAACCGGACGAGCTCTCGTCGTCGTCGAATGCAGCTATCAACCGCGCGCGCGGTATCAGCTTGGCGGACAACGGACCCGTCCCTGGTCCTGAGGGTGTACGGCGAGTATCAAGACAGCCAAACCGACGGTCGTCATCGCAGGCACCTGCACCTCAGCAGAACCGGTATTCTCGCTCATCGTTCCCGACCCTCCCACCGGGTGCTGCGCCGCCGCAACCTGGAGGATACGGGCTGTGAAGACATTCTTCGTCTGTCTCTTAGCATGATCCCCCCTCTCACACATGGACTTCACTTGATTTCGCCTGACTTGACTTTTGACGTGTTTCATGTTACAATCATTCATATCTCAGTTGGACTCCTGGACTCCTTGCCTGTTTTGATCACTAGCACCGTAGCACCCTCTGAATTTGACTTTTTCGCTTTACCGCACCAGACTTAAGCTCCAGTTTCCTCTCGCGTTCTCCTCTATCACTCCTACTACCGTTACGACCCGTTGACTCTTTCCGTTTCCCCCGTTACATGGTCGGTAGTATGCACTCCCACTTTTTTATTGAAACGGCTTGCGCAGTTCTTTCAACTTCTCAACGTTGCGTGTTGATGACGAAGTGTGTTCTGCGTTTGAACCGGGTCCTTGCTTGCTTACGACCAGTTCTTTCTTTCCACGTTGACTTTTTTCTGGTCTTCCCTCGTTTGACATTCGTCTGCGGCCTCCCCTTCCTTTCTTGAGGGTAGAGTCCGCGAACGTCACTCTTTGTCTCTCGTGTACTTTTCCTTGACGGTGCCTTTCTTTCAGCGACTTTTGCGTTCCTTTTCATGATGATACCTAATGCTGAGCCCTCTCTCGCGACTCTAACTCCTCGCCTTAACATCCTCATCCCCCTCTTACGATACAAGTACAGTAGCATTATTATTTAGGCCGAACCAGTTGCAAAACATGTTATGAATAGCATTCACAATATCTTCCCCGGTATCATTCAACTACTCCTCGTCATCGCTGCTGCTGCTTGCATGCATCGGCGGCGACGCCACAACGGCGCCGGATCACTGCGCCCCGAACTTCGCTTGCCATCGGTCCATGTCCCATTTGGGCGAACTTCTTGAAGCTCACCGCAAGTTGGTTGCACGTCAATCGCAAAGATATTTATTCAAAACGAGGGCCATGCGATCTCGAGACTCTTTTCTCCTTGACCCCTTCTTATCTCTTCCTTCAACTCTCCTGCACGATAAAACGCAGCAGCAAGATGCCCTTGTCCGACGAAGAAGTCGTTTCCCAGTTCAACATCAACACGAACATGTCCGTGGACGAGCTCGAGAAGTGGCTGGATAACCCGAAGAGCAAGGAGGCGGGGACGGGCGTTGGGATTGAGAGTGGGCACAAGATCATAGAGATCTTGAAGAAGAACCCGGAGAAGGATCCGGCGAAGTACGACAAGGTCCGATTGTGTTTTCCGGCGAGAGGACGCGATGAGGCTGACCCCGCGATTTTGCAGGAGGATATTGAGCATATGCGCAAGGTCGTCAAGTGAGTGACGCATAAATGGAAGCGCTGTCGTGGACTGAGCAAAGTGCATGCCACAGCTACGACAACAGGCACCTCGCACAAGAGGATCACCTCAAGGAAACCAAGACTACGGAAGAGCTCGAGAACACGAAGAGCACCAAAAGGTACGCGCCCTCGAGGACGGACCGATGCATCTTCAGAAGCTGACCGGGCGCGTCTTAAATAATTACACAGCCTGAAGAACTGGGGCCATGTCAGTCGCGTTATATGCTTTTCATTTTGAGCTCATCTGACATGTCCGCATATAGGACCCTGTCAAAGCTAAGCAAGCAGAAGAGAACGGTACCGCGAACAGCGGAGCAGGTGAGGCTGCAGAAGACGCTGCAGAACCCAGCCAGAAAGACGACGCCAAGAAGGAGAACGGAAAGACGACTCGAGCAAGTACTAAGGGGCGGTCCAAGAGGAAGCATGACGAGGCAGAAGAGAAGGATGAAGCTGACGTGGAGGAGGCGCAAGGAGAGGACGATGCTGAGGGAAACGAGGATGAGGAGGACACCGCCCACACGAGGAAGAAGTCCAAGACCGAGGATAAAGGCAAGGATGTCGACGGAGATGGGGAGGTCGATGTTGAGGGCGATGAGGAAGATTGAGGGTCTCTTGGGGAGTTCTTGTCCTGCTTCTGCTGCTTAGTATCGAATAGAGAACCATACTGCTGAGCCTCTGTAATGCTATACTTGACTGGTGACCATCGAGACAATGGGTAGAAGGTTAAAGGGGCTGCGTTTGCGGACATAGTCGTGAACCTTGAACGAAGATCGGTTGAATCAGTTATGTCATACTCACGGATATGAATGAGTATTGGAACACACACCCCGTATATGCTGATCTTCATGGCCGCAGACGCGTTCTTCTCTGTACACTGCTGAGCGTATCCTGCACGGAAGAAGGAAAACCAGTGAGCATGCTATGCGGTCGGTGGCAGAAGGCATTTAGCAGAGGTTGACAAGTTTCCCACGGTACGCGCACGATTTTCGTTTATCACCTTCCGTTCTCGACCTCCGAGCCTTTACATCCTCCATCTTCTCCCTGGTTGCGCCGCCAAGTCTCTGCACCACCATGGCGGCCTCCAAGACCAGCTCTGGCGACATCTCGGACACCCATACAGACTTTACCAAGGCGACCACAGAATCCGACATCCTCAGTCCACCAACCACTCCACCATCCTCAGCGTCTTCTCGCCCTCCGTCTACTCTCCCAGAGCCTGACACGGAGGAACTCACCATCATACAAGACGCAGACGTACAGACTGCAGCGCAGAAGAAGAAAAAGAAAAAGAAGAACAAGAAGTCCGCGTCGGCTAAGGCTAAAGCGGCGGACAACGCGAAATCGGCGGAGAGTCCGGACGAAGATCGTCCTCCCGTTCTGTGCATTAGCAGGAACAAGCACTGGCGTTACATCAGCTCCTACCATGTTTGTGGACTTCAGTTGTATCCGCGGGCACTGTTTACATTTCGCGCATTGACAGGGCCCATGGCTACAACTCCCTCTTGAGCTGCTCGAATCTTTGCTCATCCTTAACTTGGATCCTGCTACCTTATCTGCGACCGAGAGTCGCCTCCCGCCCCTACCGTCCCCCACTCTCACTGGATCCCAGCTTACTCCTCGTAATCGCGGGTTTGCAAGTGTCAGTGACCACCACTCGGCTGACAGTCCACACGGCACCTTCGCAAACCTACCCACGCCGCCTCCGTTACCTGCCCCGAAGCCCGGCAAAGCGACACCTCCCCCCATTGACCCAGGTGTTTTCCGATCTGTAACTCATATACGACGCCTCATCGACGAAGCCTCGGAGCTTTCTGTTCGCGCGTCTTCAGGACTATCTGCTGCTGCTCTTGGATCTCTACGAGGAGGTTCTGGGATTTCGCGCGATCCATGGAGCCCACAAAATATCCTTGGTACAAACGGCTTGAATGAAGGAGGGGGAGGGAGGAACATTCCTATGTCTGCTACACGTATACACAGGCTGAGGTCGTTAGCCGTGCAGAAGCTGGCGGCTGCATACAAGGCCGACGAGATTGCGTCAAGCGTCATGGTCATGCAGGGTGGGAGTGTATTTGACGACATAGCAGACCGTGTTCTGAAAGTTGGTGCGTGCTTCTGTTCCCCTTGATAGGTCCATTCGCGTCTGACATGTTCTCTTTGGCAGATCCTAACGACCTTGACGCTCGATATGTACACTTCTTCCATGAGAAGATCCCCTCACGGTACGTATCTTGACCTGAAGACGCCCGAAACCCCTTGCTAACGGTGCAATCAAGCAGACAATTGGCCGAGTCTACGACCACACATCAACTAGACCAGCTCATCGCAGCACAACCTCATCGACTAGAGTTCTACCGGACACGCGGAATCGTCCACTGTTTCAGGGACGAATACGCTATGGCGGCGAAAGACTTCACTTACGCGATCCGAGAGTCTCGCGCACAGCGCAAAGCTAAGATCGCGCATAGAAACAACGGTCTCCCAAGCGAACAGCGCGGCAAGAGTGGAAAGAAGAAGAAAGGCAAAACGGGTGGGAAGACGAACGGACAAGCCCCACCGGATGGCACCAGTACTCCTACAACGCCAGATGGACCTACCATAGAGGGCCCAGATGGAGAACCGCTGTTGCTCCACCCTTCGGTCCTGCCTGACGCACCGGATCCGATAGAACCTCAGTGTCTCTTCCTCCGAGGCGCGGCGTACCTCCAGCACGCGATTTACCTGATCGAAGAAACCATTCTCAAACTAGAAGATATCCGCAAGGCACCTTCTGTAGACGGCGCCGAGTTGCGCCTGTGCTATATCGAGAACGGGAGGTACGGAGGCGTCGAGATCGGGAACCCAGATGGCCCACTGGGCAACAAAGACGGGTCTAAGCTCGCGGCATACAAAGAAGCACTTGCGAATGACTCTTTCCGCGACCACATCCATTCGCTCGTCAAGAAGGCCCTGCGAGATCACGAGAAGTTCCTTTCTCACTTTGATACCCTAGAAGGCATCGATGAAGATGATGCTGGGCGGAACTTGGCCCAGCAGGTTGAGCTGGCCTACCACTTGTGCGAGAACTTGCGTCCGAATGGCCAATTCCCGCCTCCTCCACTTCCGGATGTGCCCGTGATGTTCACCACCTACCATCCCTTGCTCGTGGAGTCTCATTTCAGCGTTCTCATCTGTCATCTCATGCTTGGAGACTTCACTACTTTGGCACCCACCTTCTCACGCGCCGCATTGCTTGTGGATGGCTTAGAGGGTTACCCGGTCTTCTTACCTCCAAGGTCAATGTCACAAGCTGAGTACATCGAGATCCTGGAGCGTCTTGCTGGAGGATGGAAGAACGGCGTTCAGCCGCATTCGCTTACGCGGATGGCTCACCTTGCTCTGACCGCCCCGCCTCTTTCTCCGAAGGCGAAGGACAAGGAGGTGGACAGGACCAACGCCTCTCCCATTGTCATACCAATCTCACCTACGTCCTCTACCTCATCTGACTCCCAGTCGGCCAATATCGGTACTACGATCGAGACTCTCCTAGGCGTGAATGGTTCCAGCTCCAGCTCCGCCGCCCAGTCCTCCCGTACTCCCTCACCTCCCCTCGACAGCGACATTCCCACCCCGCAGGAACCCCAGACCCCCATCACCTCTCGTTCCCGAGGCGACCTCGTCATCGCTCTAGATCACGCACGTATGATTCTCAGTCCCGTCGCGGCGCGCCAGCGCGAGAAGGCAGACAGGTTGGCAGTAGAGAAGGCCAATGCGAAGAAGACGGGGAAGAAGAAGCCGTTGAGCATCAACATCCCGCTGCATGGCCCTAGAGTGGAGATTGTTCTGGCTTGGCTTGGTGCTGTTCATTTGGATGAGCTTGATACAGTTGCTTGAGATATAGAGACATCGCACTCTCAGAGGACCATTAGACTGCGTCTCGCCTGCTTGCCTACTATTGAATTATTACTCTTCTGCTTCACAGTACCTTCTGTATTTCATGAACAGTGCAAAGATATTTTCGAGCCTTTGGTATCTCATCATCACAACTTTCGTCTTCTTACGAGCATGACAGTATTAGACTGGCACTGAATACGACGGTGCCCAAAACGAGCCATACACCAATCGGCTGTCAGCGCGCAGCCGATCTCCGCAGTTCAATCGCAACTTGTCGGCCCGTATCCGTATGTTTTCTTTCCTTCTGACCGCCATCTTGTCCACTACTTCACTGACCGTCTCTGCACTCTAGCCGTTATGTCCCTGTTGAATGCAAATCAAGACATGAGCTCAGGCACTATGTTCCGATATAGTCTTGGCACCTCCTTGGGTTTCCAAAGGGGTCATGGCTCTTCCTTGGGACCGTGCCCATGAAAGCGTCCGCCTCCGCTATAGCTCTTCTCAGACAATGGTGCGCTCTGCTTCTGTTCATGTACATCTGTTTGTCGACTCGCTCATTTGTGCACGTTCATTAAGCGCAACAACCCACAGAGTAAACGATGTCGCAGTGTCGGGAGTTATCTTTCATCGCTCGAACAGAATGATGTTGAGCAGAGCAATCACCCGGCTTGTCGTTCTGTAGCATTCTCCTAAGTCCTTACCCTCGGAGCTTGCACTCGCACGATAACCAATCGAGTGAGGCTAAACTTTGGTTGGAGCCGTAGATTCTCAATACTGACTTCTCCACACGTAGTCTTTCAAAACGCCACCAAACCGAAATTGCGAGTCTTTCCGCCTCGTAGCGGATGTACTTGCACCTCGACTTGGTCACTTGAGCTCCGCTTGAAGCTCGAGTAAAAGGCCAATTCCCAGCCCAATTCGACGCCAACTTGCGGTGTGACGAGGGATAGTTGATCGTAAGTGAAGATCCTAGTGATGACGGATCGAAGCTTACACCTCCTGACTCCTGATCAGGACGTCTTCTTTTCTGGACGAATCGCGTCCACTGCAGGACATAATTCTGCTCAATGGTATTCCACCGCGAATGAGCAAACTACGGACGCTATGACACGGTGTTTGGAGCCCGTACAGGCTAACACGTCGACGGTACACGATAAAACGAAGGGCGCGGCACATGAGCGTTGGTGGCTTCCTCGACATTTTCACTTCCCCGTCCACGCTATCCAGAGTCTTCTGCTTTATCGCCGTGTATAATTCGAATTCTTGGCAATTTCGTCTCGACGGGTACACTCCGGGAAAATGACTCCCTTCACGAGTCAAGCACTTTCTCTGCTCTTGAGTCTCGTGATCGGCGCAAAAGCAGTGGGTCCTGTGACTGACCTCCACGTCGTTAACGCGAATGTCCAGCCTGATGGATTCTCCCGACCTGCGGTTCTGGCGAATGGCATATATCCTGGACCAGTCGTCACTGGGAATAAGGTATGTGCACCACCATTTCAAAACGTCGTGGTTTGCTCACTTCTTTGGACTTCTAGGGGGACAACTTTCAGATTAATGTTCATGATGACTTGATTGAGGCGTCCATGCTCAAATCTACGACCATTGTCAGTCGTTGTATGTCGACTTTACTGGTAAAATACTGACCCTGCGTAGCATTGGCACGGCTTATTTTAACGAGGTTCTAACTGGGCTGATGGCAGCGACTTTGTCACCCAATGTCCCATCACTTCTGGGGATTCGTTCTTGTACAATTTCAGTGTTCCGGATCAGGCAGGTATGCACTTGTGTCATGCTACAAATACATGTCGCTCACGGTCATTGTAGGTACCTTTTGGTACCATAGCCATCTGGCAACTCAGTATTGCGATGGTTTACGCGGTGCGTTCATCGTGTACGATCCCGACGATCCGCACAAGTATCTTTACGATGAAGACAACGGTGAGCATATTGGCACCGATTGTACTCCTACGTTGTTGTTGAGTATCGAATTCCGCAGAGGATACTATCATCACCCTTTCGGACTGGTATCACACGCTTGCGAAGCAGACCAAGGTACCCGCAACACCTCAGTCTACGCTCATCAACGGCAAGGGGCGCTATTCCAACCAAACCATTCCGTCCGAGCTAGCAGTAGTTACTGTGCAGCAAGGGAAACGGTAAGATCCTTCCTCTGTCACTGCTCACTCTGCGCTGACACTCTTGCCGCTGTCAAGATATCGCATGCGCTTGGTGTCACTGTCTTGCGACCCCGAGTTTAGGTTCTCCATTGATAGTCACGATCTGACTGTCATCGAAGCGGACGGAGAAAATACTCGGCCGCACAGAGTGGATTCGATCAGCATTTTCGCCGCCCAACGCTATTCATTCATCGTAAGGACGAGGTCAACTGCTGTAGAAATAACTTCTCACCCTCTGAAACCACTTTAGCTCAATGCCAACCAATCCATCAAGAATTATTGGATTAGAGCCAAACCTGGGATTGGGAATGATACGTTCGCGGGCGGGTTGAATTCAGCCATTCTTCGCTACGCAGGGGCACCGCTTGCCGATCCTACTACTGCTCCCACACCCAACAATACGGAGTTGATAGAAACCGATTTACGACCGCTTGATCCTTCTGGCGTCGTAAGTTTGCATTTAGCTTTTATGAATGATCCAGACTAAAGTGCGTGTGCGTGTGTACAGCCTGGACAGCCGGTTTCTGGAGGTGCAGATGTAAATCTCAATCTGCTCTTCAACTTCGTATGTCCTTTCCTGCCATTCTTGGAGTCCCTCCGAGCCCACTTTTGATCATACCCTCAGACCGGCACGGTGTTCTCTGTGAACAACGTTAACTACCTCAATCCCAACATTCCAACACTCCTTCAGATCATGAGCGGTGCTCAAACTGCACAAGATCTTCTTCCCGCAGGCGAATATTTCGCCCTCCCATCGAACTCGGTCATTGAGATCAGCATGCCTGGCGGCGTTATCGGAGGTGGGCACCCCCTTCATCTGCACGGGGTGAGAGCAATTCCGCTTTGATACCTTTGCAATGCACTAAAAGCCTTTCCAGCACACGTTTCATGTTGTTCGGAGTGCTGGAAGTGAGGATTATAACTACGACGACCCTGTCATGCGCGATGTGGTCAATATTGGGACCAAAGGCGACAATGTGACGATCCGCTTCGTGGTGTGTCTCATGTCAGTATTGCTCTGTATATTTCTACTCACATTGTGCGCAGACCGACAATCCTGGCCCGTGGTTCTTGCATTGCCACATCAACTGGCACTTCAATATCGGGTTTGCTGTAGTGATGGCGGAAGACATCCTTGGCGCTGCCCCTGCGAATCCAGTCCCAGGTTAGTTCAACCTCCGAACTTAGCTGAACAGCATTTCATCAATCCCTCAGATGCTTGGAGACAACTTTGTCCCAAATACAATTCTCTGGCTCCTGGTGACCTCTGAAAAGAATGAGAAGCTTGACGAGTTGGACAAGGACAATGGATTTGACTCACTGGTATGAGCACGGGACTTGCCTTCGGATTATCAGGACTTCGTCAATATGGATAATATTCCGTACTTTGTAGTAGTGTTGGATTCAAGTCTGCTGAAGAGATTTCGCGAAATTCGCCGTTTCGCAGTCAAGTTGGTAGTATCCAGCTATGTCTACCGCGCGCTCACTCCGTACGACGAGTGGTTGGGCTAGGACCCCGCAAGGGGTGGACGCGTCAGAGCTCGACCCGCGGGCGGGCGGGCTCTGCGCGATTTAGTAGCCGCACGATATGAGCGACGAGAAGTAGACAGCAAAGGCAGCCCCGTGTGTAACACTGAGGACAGAAAATGCACACAAAGTGCAAACAACGAAACCAATGCACGTCAATTCCACGACGAGCATATCAATACTAATGATGTCCCAGAGACACACTGTACCGGACAGCGCGTCGTCCAAATCTCGTATCCATGTATAACTCACGGCTTGTCTCGCACACCGCGAGCTCTAATCAATGCAAGAGATTCTCTGGCAGACGTTGTGAGGAATCCACCGTTGTGACCGTGTCTATTCGACTAGTAGACCCGCTGAAAACTGACATTTCCGGTATTCAGATGATCGGGTCATCATAATGTTACCAGAGCAAGAACAGGACTCGGACCGTTACTGTAACCCAGGCCAGTCGGTACGGCGTACTTAGCCTAGTAGTACAACACCTGAACAAGCGAACAACTCCTGTTATGTATGCGAAAGCTGCGCAAACCGATGGCAAACATGGGTGGTTAAGTCACTGATCCCAGAGCCGTAGAGTAGATCGATACAGTGAATCCCCGGTCAGTAGCCACAGACGAGCAGGGTGCAATCATTACCATGTCGTCGCATTCGCAGCTTTCCGCTTCGAGTCAGGCTAACGATTACAAATGTTCACCGTGAGCTGTGTCAAGCCTATCGCAAATTGTACCGTGTGTTGTAAGGCAGAATCCTTACAAATCACAAAATATGCCATCTCTGGCACTGAATAAAACCGTGAGGTTGTTGGAGGCAGGAGCGGCCTACCAGCATAGATCGCGAAGGAAACTCGGAAGTTGGTGCTCCCCCCCTAGTGCGAAAAAGCGGTGGGCTGTACAGTACCCTCAAAGCAACAACATCCGGATGGAAACCCGTCACGCGAAGATCATGGAGGGACCAGTATATTGGCTGACCGTCGGCAACAACTCCAGAGCAGTCACAGTGACGAAACCCACTTTCAAGGAAGTATTGTGCACCGAAAACTATCTGTCTTTGAACAGTGTACCAGTCGATTCCAGCCAGTGGAGATCCGTGATGTACTGGCAACCGAGTGGATTCGTGGTACGTGGGGACCCGGGTTGTATAGACACAAATAAGTATTGCCTTGGGTCACCGTGGGTACTGGAACCAGGAAGCCAGACCGAAAAACGAACGACAACAAAGGGAG
>RWJN01000024.1:0-149949 GCA_004332605.1 Steccherinum ochraceum
TACCAGCATTGGGCCCATTTATATACATTTCAATTGCTCACAGCTGGAAGAGCTACCACCTCCACCTTTCAAGTTGTAGCACTGAGTGATTGATCTGCCAATACTGGTAAGTATGCGTCGCGTTATGGAAGTGTCCAGAGAAGCACTAACCAAACGCCTTCTCAAACTCTCGCAGATCCATAGTACCAGGATGGTTTCCGGGCTTCGCAGGATTGCTGGGATTGCCTAGCACCCTATTGATCCACATCCACTCCGCGCTTCTATAGCAGACCGCCTTCCAGGCCTCGTCATCCTCTTCTTCTCTCAGCCACGATTCTCCGTAATCCAGAAAGACAACTCCAATGCCGTCGCGTTTCACGAGAATGTGTCTTTCCTGGAAATCCCACTGAATGACTCCGAGGGCTACTATCTTCTCGTGAGCAGCGCGTATTGCCGTACTGAGGGCCATAGGTATGGCTTTGAAATAGATCAGCGGGATCACGTCGTGGATGTATTCCAGTGCCATGAACCTCGGAGCGATTGGACGAGATTCGAGCTCCAGCCTTCCCCAGCCAAAGCAGCGAGGTACGGCGGTTCCCAGTAAATCTTGCAACTTGTGGTACGCAGTGCGCTCGGTACGGTACCGCAGCAGTGACTTCCAAAAGAAGTACTCCTCGCAGCCTGGAAGGTTATCCGCTGAAGGCAACAAGTCCATGTCGGAATAGGGATCGAGATGAGTATATCGCTGCTCTTCCTCATCTGCTTTTTCGGACCCTCCCATATTCAAGTCCTGCGTACGCAGCCTGGCTGCGGTGTCCTCGGCGAATCGGCTGTAAGGCACAGGGTTACGCGACAGAGGATATTTACGCTGTTCAAAAGCGGGATCGTAGAACTTGACAACGAAAAGTCCCGGAATCATTGAATCGTCCTTTTGTCTGACCAAGCACGCCTGGCTCGTCGTGAACGGGAGGAAAGGCTTGACGACTTCTACGACAAGGGAGTGGCCTGAGTTCATGAGGAGTAAGGCAAGCACCGGAACGATAAACACATTCTTCGCAGTCTATTTCGTGAGCGCCATCCATAGATATAGATCGCATGAATGAGGTGTAGAGTACAAGTTTGGGAGATGATGAGCACCGGGCACTGGTGAACGGCGGCCCGTGGACGTTTGCGCCATCTCCGCTTCAGAATTTGATTGCATTATACTCGGGGCTCTAAGTGTTACATACTCCGCTAGTACCCAATTTGCCGATGCGAATCCGCTGAAGTCCTCCTGGCTTGCCGCTCCAGAACTAGTCCCACATCCTCAGTCAGGATTCCTGCACGACACCATCATTCTGGAGCTACAGTTCATGTTCATGCGAAGAAGGATCGTGGTTTAGTATTATATCGCGGTTGAGCGCGCGGTGTATATTCAACTTCTGTACTACGAAAAAACAATCCGGGGAGGAGGTGTATGTATGATCAACGCAAGACAACCAAAGAGCGAGCGTGTGACGGGAGCAGTGTGTGTGTAGGGAATGACGGGTCATGCAAGCAAGCAAAAACCAGCAGCCATTAAACAGAAAACACAAGCGTAGGGTTCTACGTGAACAAGGGGGCGTGATCGTGAACACTCGTCGTCGAGACCGAGTGGATGCAGTGCGTCGTGTGTGGGGTACAGAGCAAGGGCGGATGAGAAGAATGTCATGTGTGGCCGCATGACGAAGATGGGGAAGAGGGCGTAAGCAAGATGTAAGGTGTGAATGCGATGAGAGGGTGAGGGGTACGTCGTTAGTCTAACAATGTCAACAAGCAATGCGTGGGTGATAAATAGGCGGAAGGATGAACTTCCGGTGCGTGTGGTCGAGCAGCGAATGCGAAAACTACAATGGTTTGGTTTGGTGGAAGGCAGGTCCCGGCGCCACGGTGAAAGTCAGAATGCGGGTGTGCGTGTGGGGATTTTCAGGCAGACGCGAGACCAAGAAATCGGTACGAAGCGTTTACAGGCTAAGCTTCTTGGGCTTCTCCCAGGAGTAGGAGGGGTTACCTGGGAAAACGAAGTCAATACTTCCGGTCGGGCGAATTGAGTATAGACGATAGATGACTCACCGAAATGACCGTAGGACGCGGTCTTGAGGTACTGTGGCTTCTGGAGGTCAAGCTGTTGGACTGAAGGAGACACGCTTGTCAGTAACGCACGATAAGGTCTCAGATCAGAAAAAGGATTCACCGATGACACCAGGCCTCAAATCCCAGTTCTTGCGGATGATCTCAACAAGCTCCTCGTCGGTCTTCTTGCCGGTACCGTAGGTGTCGACGAAGATGGACAATGGCTCAGCAACACCAATGGCGTAGGAGAGCTGGACGAGTGCACGGCGAGCGAGGCCAGCAGCAACCAGCGACTTAGCGATCCAACGAGCGGTGTACGCAGCAGAGCGATCGACCTTGGAGAAGTCCTTGCCGGAGAAGGCTCCTCCACCGTGGGCACCCCAACCACCGTAGGTGTCGACGATGATCTTACGACCAGTCAAACCAGCATCACCCTGGGGACCACCAATGACGAAGCGGCCAGAGGGTTGAATCTAGACGCGAAAGAAGGAATGCGTGAGTGACGGGCTCTTTTTCGTGAGAACGCAAGAAGCGTGGATAAGCGACTTACGTGGTAGACGGTGCGGTCGTCGAGGAGGTTAGCGGGGATGACCTTCTTGATGACCTTCTCCTTGAGCTCCTTGCGGAGTTCCTCAGTGGAGATCTCCTCAGCGTGCTGGGTGGAGACGACGATGGTGTCGACACGAAGGGGGATGGTAGCACCACCCTCCTTCTTGTACTCGACGGTGACCTGGGTCTTGGAGTCAGGGCGAAGCCAGGGAAGAGCACCAGTGCGGCGGGCAACAGCCATCGCGGCGTTGAGCTTGTGGGCGAGCATGACGGTGAGGGGCATGAACTCCTCGGTCTCGTCAGTGGCATAGCCGAACATGATACCCTGGTCACCAGCACCGATGTTCTCGAGGGAACCGTGGTCCAGACCCTGGGCGATATCGGGGGACTGCTGCTCGATGGCGACGAGGATGTTGCAGGTCTTGTAGTCGAAACCCTTGGAAGAGTCATCGTAGCCGATCTGCTTGATGGTGTTACGGATGACCTTTTGGTAGTCGACCTGGGCCTTGGTGGTGATTTCACCGAAGACCATGATCATACCGGTCTTAGAGGCGGTCTCGCAAGCGACCTTGGAGAAAGGATCTTGCTCCAGGCAAGCATCGAGCTACCGCAGCGATACGCATCAGATCAGCACTTCCAGCTCTGTTACATGGGTTGACACGACGAAGACTCACGATAGCATCGGAAACCTGGTCACAAATCTTATCTGAAGACGAGGAAAGCGTTCCGTATGAGAAAGACGCGTCGTGCGCTGGCATGACTGAGAGTGTTTCACGTACCGGGGTGACCCTCGCCGACTGACTCGGAGGTAAAGAGGAAGTGCCCTGGCTTGAGGGCGGAGGGAACAGCGTGACCGTTGCCAGACATGATGAGGAGGATGCTCGACGGAGAGGGAGGAGGGGACTACGACTGTGGGGGAAGGAGTGAAACCTGGGACGAGGTTGGAAAAAGCCTGCAGAGTTGGACGACCCTCTATAAATTTACGGGCGCAGGACCCCGTGCACCTCTGATCGCCTCTATCACGCAATCGCCCCTCCATCCGTGCACACTCAGTGGGAAACACGCAAACGTTCCTCCCTTAGTCTTTCGATACGACACGTCGTCGGACACGATGAATACACGCGCACGACGGCGTGGTCTTGGACGTACTAATCTCTTTCGTCTACTCAGTGGGTAATAATCTACAGCGTGTAGTGCTACTACTGGTACATTTCTAGCAAGCTCGCGATCCGTATACAACTGCACAACATTCATCCCAGCTACGAGAACCCGACACCAAGTGGGTCGAAGGCTTGCGAAGGTGGTGGTCGTGGGGGTGGCAATTCAGTCTTTGCTTGGGCCTGAGACGGAGTAGTACTCGGAGACGCCCATAGATTCGCACTCATGAGATCGGCCGAAGTGGGAGTTGCCGCGGTGGGTGGTAGAGGGATGGGATCTGGGGATAGAGGTGTGGTGACAGTCTTCGTAATTGTGGGTGTGGGTGTCGACTGCCGAGAGGGCGGCCTCGCAACGCTGCTTTCCGCCAGTGCCTGCGCAGGCGCGCTGCTCTGGGTGACTTGGCTCTGGGACCCGAGTCGGGGAGGGATTTCTCCCAAAGCAGGATGCAAATTAGGTGGCGACGATCGTGCCGTACTCCAAGGATTGTCCATGAGCATCGACGGTACCGCAGGTCTCGTCGTACCCGCCGACCAAGGATTCGTCGTCCTTCCAATCGTGTACGATATCGTCGAACTCCTCCTTGACGGTGATGCCGGCCGATTATTGCCCGACCAGGCACCAATCTCCTCCCTGCTCTTCAGCTCACCTCCACTGCCTGCCCTCTCTGGTGAGTCGCCACCAGGACCTGCAAGTGATAGACCCTTGATATCCTGCGTAACCGAGCCATACGCATCCTGCATGACCGACAACGCGGCAGACGCGTTGGAGGACAATTTACCCCACATCGATCGCATACCGCCGGCACCTGCGCCGAACAGGTCAGCTGTAGGTGCTGGCGAGGATCTCGGAGAGGAAGGTGGACGTTGTGAAGGAGAGGGAGATCGAGGATTGAGATTTGAGCCTCCAGTGGTCTTCAAGCTGAACGCAGATGCGAGAGAGCCGGTGTCGAAAGGCCTGAGACTCTCATGTCTTGTTTTCGTCGGCGATGCTGAAGGAACGCTCGCAGACATCTCTGTCATTGGAGGCGGAGTGCTCACTCTTCTCTCCACCGCGGACTGAGAGAGCACGCCAGAGGCAGCAGGCGACGGTGAAGGCGTGATTGAAGGTGACGGTGGGAGAGGTATGGAGGGCGCGGCAGGAGTCAAGATAGCAGGGTCATCTTCCGCATTCTCGACAGGCGCAACAAACTCGGGTCCTTCTGCCGCAGCTTGCCTGACCACGAACTTGCCGTTCATCTCTTCGTCTGTCCGCCCATATAGCTCGTACCAGAACCGCACGTCCTTCGGGTTTATCATGAGCACACCCATGTCCGCCTTCGGTATACGGCTTGTGGGGTCATCCAGAGATGGATCGTAGTCCGGGTTGATGTTGAGCTTGTCTTCTGGTGCGGAGTTGAACCAGTCCCATACGCTGACTGTCACATCCGCCACTGCAGGGCCTCCCTCGCCCACGCGACGCTCCCTCTCGGTGTTACACAGGAAGGTACCGAATTGGCAGGAGTACAGATGGTAGTGGAGTTGTCGGAGGAACCGCTCGTTGAATTCGAATCGTTCCGGGAACTGGCGTTGAACCTGGCGAACCGACTCCAAGAACTGGTGGAAAACAGGGCTGGTCTCCTTCAGATGGTTTTGCGAAGCGAAGCGGTTCTGCACTGAGGCGAAGAATGCCTGCGCTGCATCGGCACCACTGGGGTTATTGCTGTCTCCACTCGGCGAGAGGAAGAACTTCTCCGACGACAGATGGCCACACCTATCCAAGAACTTATGGCCGAAAGCCAACCAGTCCTTCTCCACCAGAATCTGGAACCCGCGTATCGTCCTGTAAAACGGATCCAAACAAATCTGCGACAGCGCAGACAGCTGCGCCGTCCGATCCCACCCATCCGAGCAATGGATCAAGACATGCGACGAGTTGATATGCACGTTGCGCACAATCAACAGCGAACCCTCCATAATGGCCGACAAATGCCTCAACCACCCGGACCGTCTCAACGCCTGCCTATCCAGGATCGGCATCGTAGCCCCTTCCCCTGGGACGTTCCCCGCCGCACTGGCCGCAATCATCTCCGTCTCTCTCAGCGCCTCGATGACCTTCGTGAGGGAGTCGCGCATGACGTGGATGTTGTCGATACCGAGATACGCTTTCTTCGCGTCCTTGTAGTGGTCCATATTCTCTGTACCTGCGCCTTTCGCGGAGTTGGCGACGGCGTTGGTTGTGGGCCGCGCGTCGATGATGAGGTTTGTCGTCGTCGCGCCGTAAATGTGTCCGCTGGAGGCTGGGGAGTCTGGGGAGCGGTGTGTTTGAAAGATGGCTTCAATGAGCTTCTCGTCTTGTATGGATCGGTTATTCGTTAGACCGACCATGGGCTGACTTGAGCGCGTAATACTCCCCTAGAGCCACAGATCAGCGGGAAAGCAGGGATGGATGGATAATTGTACGGACAAAGTTTGCCCAATGAAGGTATGTAAGTGCAGGTATTCGACACTTGCTCCGGTACTTCGCAGCATATTGCAATGTGGTATCGCTTATCCGCGCAGGAATGACAAGTCGTGCAGGATATGTGGGAGAGAACTGCGAAGATTCACTTAATGTTACACGATTAGGTAGATGAGAACCAGGGGAAACGAGCGACGTACAGAATAGTCTTTGTTTATATCGGTGAACCTCCACGCCTTCGTCCGTGTCCCTACACCCATACGACCAAACTCTTCTCGAGGAGAGTAAAGAGACCAGCCGTTGTTCGCTGGGAAGGCGGGATTTGGGGAGTAGAAGAATGCGTATAGCTGTGATATGGATGCTGCGGAAAAGGATGATTGTAAGACCTCATGGCGAGGGATGCGACCAATTAGTCTAAACGTACTAGCAACTGTAAGCCCCTTCATACTCTCGAAAACATCTATCGCATCCTTCTCCAACTTAAACGAGAGAGTAAACGTCTCGAACGTGCGACTTCGGATAGTGAGTGGGCTGAGGCCATGGATTGTCTGCGGTAGTCGAGTGACTAGCGAGACAAGGGGGTAGGGAACCTGGGTAGGACACAGAGACGCATCAATATATGATAAATCGTTGACCGAGCCATAACTCACCCACATCTCCTCCTTGCTTGTGTCATCGTACCTGAATATCAGGTGGTGTGTGGTGAGATGGATCGTCCCTCGTAGGGTGGTGCCGCCTTTGCTACAGAGCACGTCTTCGACCTGTATGGTCGAATCGTCAACAAAGAACGCAAACTGCACGGAGCAATCTCACTTTCGCTACACGGATGGCATCCATGTACGGTGCAAGGGATGGAGAGGGAGAAGAGGAAATATGGAGGTGACTGGGCTGCAGCAGGATCTCTGAGACAGGCTTGTGCCGAGCACGCTGCCGCAGCTTGACGCCACGCATCTGTGGCGTCTATCTCGCGCACCGTGGACGCGACCTCCATGTCTTCTCCCTGTCGATTCGCTTTGTGCGTCCTGGATATGTCTTGCGAACGACGAGATGGACGACTTTATGCTTCATCAAAGCGCTTTTGACCCGAATCCGATTTTCAGGCATCACGGTCGACAATAGTGACCATGGATGATAGCGACCTCGTTCACAAAAGTCCAGTCACATTCGCATTCACTCTCAGCTTACTCTTTTGTAGAAGACGAAGAAGGGACGCTCTTCTTATACTGTGCAGACTACGTATGCTCAGCAGCAGCAGCTTCCTTCTTCTTCGCTCAACCTCGGCTATAAACACCATTGCAATCGGTGGCCACCGTACGAACCACCGCCTCGCCACACCCCTACTCGGACAACATGGGACTCGAACATCCAGACACCTCAGAGACAGTACTTCCTGCACCCTCTCTGCCGAGCATCCCTCAGACACCCGACTGCAAAGCATCCTTCACGCTCCGCGCTCTAGAGATCCTCCGCATCGCCTTGATGCAAGGCGAGCTCGACGACATCCGGAACGACATGGCGCGTGCTCTATTGCGCGACGATATCGCACCTGACGCGCTTGATAGCCTGCTACAAGGCATCCTCGCACTGGGCGTGCCGCTGCGAAAGACTCAGGGTGTAGTTGCTACGATGGCGGAAGAGATGAGGGGCAGCAGCGCTGCTACTTGATTTGAGGGACGTCGGGAAGACTCAGACATTGGAGGATGTGCTGGCCCGTCTTTTTGTCGTCCGGACTGTGTGGCGGAATAGTGGCACCTTTGATGTCGCGTCCACACAGGCTGCGTACAACAATTCAATGCTCACTTTCTAATCTTTCTCCGTCTGACTTGTGATGTCGACCCTCTCGCCTCCATTACAACCGAAGCAAGGATAATCCGTGTTACTGAAATCCAGATACACTGACACTTGTCTGTCACGGCGATCTCCTCCATCACGCACTACACATCCAACGCTACCTTCATCCACTGCCACATCGTGTACGACACCGCCGTCATGGGTACGATCTTCAAATACCCCACTCCCAACCCAACATAGAAACCCCTCCACCCCTTCGTCCGCCAGATCGTCTGCACAGTCTCCTGCCATCCTAGCCATCTATCCGGATGCGTCAGCCCGCCCACTTGCATGCGTCGCCGGACCACTTCAAAGGGATACGATGCAGTTTGGGAGATTGCGCCTGAGAGCGCACCGATACTGAGGTTCGCGATTGGGTGGAGTTTGGGTTTGGGTTGAGGGGAGGAAGAGGTAGACAATGCTGGGGGTGATTCGAGGAATCGAGAGCGCAGGAATCCCCAGCAGAGGAAGGATGTGCCGGCGTAGGGGATCATGCCTGTGATCGTTACTGAGAAGCCGCGGTAGAATTTGAGGATAGGAAATCTTGTGAATAAGGTAGATGCCATTGCGCGTGTTGTGACTGGTGCTGCTGTTGTTGAAGATGAAGATAACGTAGATGTGGATGCAGATGCGGGGTTTGAGGATGCGGATGATGATGTGGGCGGGACTCCTGCTGCCTCTCGGTAGATCTTGGATATTGCATAGAAGAAAGTTGGTCGTTGGTTGGTGTTCGTGTTGTATGCCATGCGGACGCGTATAACGTCTAGAGGGTAGGTGAAGAATACAGAGGTCATGCCTGAAGTGAGAGAGGGTCGAGTCCGGGTTGGTCTTGTGACATGAGCAAAAGAACGGAGGGGAGCGTACCGGCTAATGCCCCTGCGGTGAACCGGCGAACATTTGTTTGCTGTTCTCTTGTGGGCATTAAAATCTAGGTGGTGATAGCCAGAACATAAGTTCTAAGCAATATTGCGAGGAGAAGCCCACGCACATGTTCTATCTGGTCGTAGGCCATGAACTTAATGGCTGCGTACGGGAAGATACGCAGTAAGGTGGCGGAATGGCCCTGCAGTAGTCCCAACGCTCCTGTCTCCCTATATATCTTCGCACCAGCCTCAAATGCACCTCGCCATGACCCTACAATATAGCAAGAGAAGAGAGAGTCAGCTCAGTGGTACAGCGGCTCGTTACGAAAGGCTCACCTGCATATTTAGTGTAGTCCGGGTTTGAAGCCTGGAACAGGATCTTGACTCTGTCGAGCGGCGCGACCACCGTCTTCGCCTACAGAATTCTTGAATATTTCGCACCCTTAGCGCAAAACAAAGCAAAGACTTACGACGCAGCCCGCAACTCCACCCGCGAACCCACTCCGAGCGATGTAGTGGAGACTTTGTTTGTCCTGCTTGGGTCGTGCGCGCCCATTGGAACTCATTCGAAAGTACAAGTCGGCGTCGTATCAGGATGGTGGCCTAGTTCATGTAGAGTGGTGTATCGACGTTAGAGACGCGTCGGACAAGGCGATGAGGAAGACAAGTTGGAGGAAGAGGAAGAGGAAGAAGAGCTGAGTGAGATCCGGCAAGCGAGCTGCTGTTGAGCCGGAACCGAGGCGTCTGCAGCGGGCCGGTCCTTCTGCAGCTCGCGGAGCCTTTGCGTCACGACGCATCGACTTCAAGTTTCTGCTCAAGCCACTGTACATGTGCCTGGGTGTGTACAAGCCAAGTCATGTACTTACGGCACTTTACTTGTACTGGTCTCGAACAGATCGTTGGAAATTGTAAATCGTCTATCGCGCCAACGATCTCTCGACCGACGTCGGCATGGTGAACACTGGACACACAGGATATACGATATACACACTGCTTCGTCATGCTATGTTCGATGTCGGAAACACGCTGTCGAAGAGTGCTTCGTCCTTTACATCGTAAAGATCCAGCTCATGAGGATCCAGGCGATGAGGATCCTTTGAGCTAGAGCCGCCCTCTGACTCGCACATACGCCAAACGTTCCATCTCCATTCCGCCCGGTAAATGCGTAAGTATTGTAGTGAAGGATGCCGAAAGTTTCGTGCAAGCTTTTCGACGTCTATGTTTTGCCAGTCATCTTGGTCTGGGAGCCGCCATGCGGCATCTTCAGCCGAGGTCTGGCAGTACAGTGTAAGCGAGATGAGTGGCGTGCACTGGAGAGACGTGAGGATAGCGTCCTGGTACAGGCATTTCGATGAGCGGCAGTAGAGCGATATGGAGGCAATACAATACGTACCAGTCTGGTCTCAAAGCTGTCCATATTTCTGCCCTCGCAAAACACGAGAGTCAAGGTGAGATACCTGACCTTGGAACTCGGAAAGAGTTCAGCGAGTTCATGAATTTCTAGCTCGCTGACGAACACAGTTGCACTGAGAATGGTGGGATCGAGTGAATGGAGCAGAAAATGAAACCAATCTATATTCTGCGGCCAGATATACGCGTCGTCCCATTGGTGGACCGAGGACGTGAGAGCCGAGACATAGCAGGGCTCGATCTGTGCAGTCAACCGACGCAGATGTGGCCAATACTGCTTTTGATGTGCGAGGCATCGTCGACGAGATTCAGTAGCCTGAGTCCTCTCTTCCTCTCCAGTGAGTGGTAAAACCATGCGGGACGGCAGTAATGCGAGTTCGGTTACGCTGGGAAACGTCGTCGCATATGCTCCTAGGTTGAGGTCCAGGATTCCGTCCGACGAATCTATCACAAGTCTACTGACAAGCGGAAAAGAGATGCCTGGTGCAAAGCTTATCGTGTGTGGCAATGTGTGGTGGTTTGCAACATCTACCATCAGGCTTTCTAACGTGTGGACGAAGTGCTGAGGCAGTAGGAGAGAATCCATGCTACGATTTGAGCGAGACCTGAGTGTCAGGTAGACCGATTTTACAGAAGACTTCATGCTTGATAGATATTCCTGCGCCTTGGCATCGATGTCCGATATCCCAAGCACCTTTACCCTCCGAAGGGAGCAGATTGCTCGGAGTAACGATGGGCACCTTCTTGCTAGGTCTATTCCGGGGCCAACCCTTACACTCCGAATGTTGTCCGCGTGCCCCACAATGACAGAAAAGAAGGCGAAGGCCAGATTCCTTGCATCTTCACTGGGATGTGGAGTGGAATCCATAGAGATTGATATTTCCTGGATGTACCGCGCCCGATCCAAGTCCGTCAGGATACACCCAGTGCCACGTCCTCCAGCGTCCTCCTTCCTCCCGACATGTCGCTGGGCCACATACTCGAGTCAAGGTGCACTGGTGAGTAGATTCATCGTGGCGTTGGTTTCACGCGTCTTTGACCCGCAATTATACAGCGTAGCACACAGCGGAATTGTATCACAGCGGCTGGCGTGCTAGGATGACAAGAGATGGCGATGCACTGACGACGAGAATGAATGCAATCCAAAGGCAAGCCTCAGTCTCTCATACTCTTGAATGTTGATGATTGAACATGTGCATAGCATCCAAGCACCTTCACCCCATGACCCACTCTTGAACTGGGACATCCTTTTGCTGCTGCCGCAACATCTCGATCGGACCGCCGACATTCTCGCATGCATGAGGACATGCAAGGACCTGCACGAGCCTTGCGTGAAAGCGCTGCTCAGAGACCTTACCATGTTAAACATACCTATGTTCCGTACCACTATTCAAAAGCTTCGGTCCTTCCTGGAGTTCATGAGCCAAGACTTGACTCGGGCGCGATACATACAACACTGGGATCTCACCGACATGATGCCCTTCGATCGTCTCTCGGAGTCGGAGATCAACGCGGCACAGACTGTACTTGCGGCAGTGTTGTTGCATGCAATCAACTTGAATCACATCATCATTGACTGTGCCGATTTCATGGACCCGCAGATTCTTCAAGCACTGAGCCAGTTGAAGAAGCTCACCGACCTGGAGACCTGGGGTGTTGACGAAGAAGTTCAGCAACACCTTGCACAAATTCAATCCCCGGTCAGGTTCGCTCGTATAGGATTCATCGACGAGCTGGACGAAAGCGATCATAGCGGGCTGATGGAATTCAACCCGACTTTCCTACTGCAGCAATTCACGGCGACTTTGGAAAACGTGCAAATGGATATCACAGGACTGAATCGTGCATTCCGCATAGTTTTCAGTCAGATCGTGTTTCCAAATGTGCGCACACTGGGTCTCGTTCTCGACGCGTCAGATGATCCCAATCAGACGATCGACGTCGGATGGGAGTTCCTGTCAGACGCATTCCCAAATCTGGTCCATGTCGAGCTATTGTGGAACGTATACCGTGACGGTGGAATCCCCTTCTACCCGGACTTGTTGGACGTCGAGATGGCTCGCCAGGATATCCATTCCGTGACGACTTCCCGCTGGCCCCGGATGAAAACAATGAGGGCTTGTACCGAAGTCTGCTACGCGGGGGGACCCACCAGCAATGTACACCGCTGGGATGACGCGACTGTCACACCGGACAACCAACATATATTCCACACCGTTCTCGACACCATTAGTCCCGTGGTACTGGGAGTCATGGTCGCTGTATATCACTTCGATGCTAGCAATCTTTTGGATCTACTGCCTGCAACTCGCGTTAAGTATCTGGACCTCGGGCTGCGATTCACCGAGGTCGACGAGGCCGTAGAGCCGCTGTTGGATGATGTGGATACGATAAATGCCAAGCTGGTAAGTGTCTCCGTACATTCTCGAACGCTTGCTAAAATTCTGTCCATCTGCACAGCGAAATATTGCCATTGCTCTGCGAGCAAGCCCCCTTGTCTACCTCGCCATCCAGTGTTTTGGGCTTCGGCATCCTGTAGACGTCTGGGAGGCCGAAGATGGGAAACGCATAGATATACACGGGTTCCTACGAACGCTCCAACATCCTGATTTGAAGTGTCTGAGGCTCTGCGACTTCTCAAAGGCATTGCGGCGCCCTCGCCATTGGCGATTCGACATGGACCACGAGACGGGCCGTCAAAGTATTATCCTTCCGCTGGATATGGACACAAAGGAAGACAGGACGTATGAGCAGAGCTGTTATGAAGAATCGGAGAGGGCGTCCTGGACATGCTGTCTAGATTCAGAGATGAGACTAACACGGATGACTCGGCCTCAGTTGCACAAGCGAGACTGTTGTAGGGGCTCTGCATGCATGGATACCAGTGCTTCGTCGCAAGGATGTTGAAAGCCATAATTTGATTCGAAATTATCATTGCCTTTGTGCGTATGGCGAAGCAAGAATTTGTTCGGTGTATTTTGGCGCCGACCTTTGCTGGGCGCTAGCCTTCTTTTTCCGAGGTTTTCCCCATGACACGTCGCGTCGCGTCATCATCTTCTTGCTTTCAACTTGCTAGTAAAGAGAGCAGCTGGTCAGATCTGAGACAGACCCCGTCACTCAGGTGAGCGTACCTCGCGTCTAGTACATTCTAAGTGATCCTGATTCAACGTAAGTCTTCGCGCCAGCCCACTTTATCTAGACAAAGTTACCCAGTGGCATGTCGCGCCGGTGCCGCAGCTAAACCACAGACATCGCGCAGACGTACCCACGGCTGAAATGAACGTGACACAGAGGTGGGTAATCGTATCTGAAATCACTATGCTAGATGTCGTTGGTGCACCATGATGTTGACTTTGTTTGCGGTCAGCATTCCGGGACCTTCGCATATGACGCGCCGTGGCCCTCTCTTGAATTGGGACATCCTCGTGATGCTACCGCAGCACCTCGATCAGAACGACGACATTCTCGCGTGCATGAGAACATGCAGGGATTTATACGAGCCTTGTGTCAAAGCGCTGCTCAGAGAGGCAAAACTGCGAAGGGTGTTCGGCCTTTCCTTCGCCCATAAAAGACTATGGTCTTTCCTGGAATTCATGGGCAGGGATTTTACTCGGGCACGATACATTCGCCGCTTGGATCTCAGCCAAATTATCCTCGATGGGCTCTCGGAGCATGAGACCCAAGTAGCGGTGGCAATGCTTGCGGTTGTGTTGGCGCACGCAACCAACTTGGACAATGTTACCCTAGATTGTTCCAAGTTCCTGGATCCGCATTGTCCTTGGTTTCTGCAAGCACTTAGTTCTTTGAAGACACTCACCGACCTGGAGATCTGGGGTGTTGATGATACAGTCCAGTCTTACGTAGCGCAGATGGAATCCCCCGTCAGGACCGTTTATATTGGACTCATCGAACCGGACGAGAGCGAAGATGACGAGCCGATCGAGCTGATGCAAATCTGTCCGACTATCCTGCTTCAGCAGTTCACAGCGACCTTGGAGGACGTGGAGTTGAAAATCAGCGGAATGGGCGTGACGTTCTACATGGAACTCACTCAAGTCGTATTTCCGAAAGTCCGCAGGCTCTGTATGTGGTCCGATTGGCGAGAACATCCCAACCAGACGATCGATATTGGCTGGGAATTCCTGGCGATCTCGTTCCCAAATCTGGTTCACCTCGAAATGCCATGGGAAGTTTACCTCCCTGGTGAGATCCTCCAGTACGAGGACATGATGGACGTCGAGATTGCTCGTCAGGATATCCATTCCATGACACCCTCTCGTTGGCCGCAGATGAAAACAATCAAGGCCTGCACCGAAGTATGCTACGCAGGAGGGCCGACAAGCAATGTGCACCGCTGGGAAGACGCTACGGTCACTCCAGACAACAAACACATGTTCGACACCGTAATTGACATTCTGAATCCTGTGGTCCTGGAAGTCACGGTCGCTTTGAACGACTTCGATGTCAGTGAGCTATTGACTCTTCTTCCGGCAACCCGCGTCAAATATCTCTTCCTCGTGCTGCGCATGCCGGTCATCGAGACTGCAAGGTTGCATTTGGATGATATTGACACGATAAATGCCAAGTTGGTAAGTGTGTCCTTGTTTTTTCTTCTCAACGCTTGCTGAAATCTGCTCGCTTGGACAGCGGAACATTGCAATCTCGTTGCAAGCAAGTTCGTTGACCTACCTCGTAATCCGAATGGGCCGTTGGGGATGCAAGGAATGGAGCCGTGTCGATACCGATGGGTTTCTTGCGACGTTTCAGCACCCTACTTTGAAGTGTCTTCGGCTCTGTGATTTCGAGCCACGGGGCCGCTCTCGTCACTGGCGAATGGACTTGGATGACGAGACTGGCCTTCGAGGTATCGCTCGTCCGCTGGACATGAAGTCACGAGAGGACAGGGCCTACGAGCAGAGTTGTTTCGAGGAATCGGACTACTTGTCCTGGACATGCTGTATCAATACCGAACTCGCTCTCTCTCTTGCAGATGACGCAAGGCTGGCTTTCGCTAAATCGCGCAGACGAAAGAAGCTTATCTTGGAAACTGGTATCAGCTTTGTGTAATTAGATTCTGCTGCCGCCAATCTATATCCCAAATTACATTCGTATAATTAAGAAGCTCGTTTTTGAGGCTGCATAGAGGATCATCTTGAGCAAAAGCTCGATATTGAAGTTCAATGGCAACGTTGATTCGAACGGGCGACCTTACATTTTACAGAGACCGAAACCAAGCTGGACCTCCACAACGACTTGTCTGTGAACAGAACAAGTGGTCCATCTCGATATGGTGCGCCACACGGCTCACTTCAGTGCGATTCTCAGCGGGGACTCGACAGAAGTCATGATCACTCGCCAGGAGATCTATTCCACGCCAGTCTCCCGACGACCCGGGACGAAGACTGATAATGCCAGCACAAAGATCTGTTACGCAGGGAGGCCGACATGCAACTTGAGAGCGCACCGCTAGGCGCGTTCAACAAATGCATGTTCTATGCCATTATCAACACCATGAATCCCGTCGTCCTTGAAGCCAACACCGCTGCAAACGAGATCGACGCCAACGAGCTCCTGGACCTCCTCCCGGCGGCCAGTGTCAAATGCCTATTGAACGCTTCATGTATGGCGACGAACGACGGTACAGCGCTGCAGGCAGACGACGTTGATCAGTCCCTTCACGTCTCATAAGCCAGTTGATACCCACTCACTTCGTCTCATACTAAGCCATCTGATACCCACTCACTTCGTCTAAAGAGTGAAATCTTGCCATCTCACTCCAAGCAAGCTGGCTGACCACTTTTCTATTCACGCTCTGGAATTGCCTTTGGAGCATTGGGGACGCGAGGATTGAAGCCGCGTCGACGTCGACGGATTTTTAGAGCTCTGCAGCATCCTACTTTGAAATGTCTGAGGCATTGTGGCTCCGAATCGCCGAATCGGAGCTCTCATTTGAACTCGCGTTCACGGATGACGAGACAGGCCGTCGAAGCATCATTCGTCTGCTGGACATGAGTGTAAGAGAATACCTGGTTTATGTGCAGAGGGTACGAACCAGACTTTTGGGCTTGGGCATGCTGTCCGCCTTTACTCTATAGACAGCACGTACACTGAGGGTGCGACCAATTTCCTCCGAAACGACCGAGACTCTCAGATCGTCGACGCGTATCTTCTAGCCACGCCAAACAGGATTGCGATCTCCGCTAGTTGTGTGGGCGATTCAGTCCGAGTCGGTACTTGAACCTAGCCGTCGCATCGTAATGACCTCACGATGATCCGTCCTCGACCGCAGACGAACCAGGATCTACCAGGGTAAGGAGACCGCGGTCTACGAGCCGCGGTGACCAAACGGTGAGAACCGTGAGATGACGGTGCCTCAGGGTCTGCGGAGGTCGCAACCGAGCCGAGAGAGTCTAAGAAGAACGAGCGACTCGAGGATCACGGAGAACCCTGCAAGTTTGTCTTGAGCAAGCGTCCCAAGCTCCAATCGCCCGAGGAAAGCAAAGCCTTTCGGCCGCAGCTTTCATCCTTGGTGGAGTTGAAACATTGAACACCGCACGATTGAGAGCTTATTTGCAGATGTACTGAGTAAGGAGAGCGCTTTGCTTAGCGGCTTAGCGTCAGTAGGCACGAAGTTTGACTAGAGATGGTGTGGCTGCATACCTGTGGCAACTCTCAAGAGAGGTGTATCCCAACGCACTTCGAACACTTGCCAGATATGCTCATACTGACAGACTGGTCGATGACGCGGTCTCGACCTGCCTGTCGACTGAAACGCTTCTGAACAGAAATACACAAGAGGCTGACGGATAATTTTGGTGTCGCCGGTGACTATGGCTGCAGATCGATTGATGGTTGAACTCACCCATCAAATACTAGCCATTGAATTCCGGATG
The DNA here is from genome assembly GCA_004332605.1 of Steccherinum ochraceum. Lineage (NCBI taxonomy): Eukaryota > Fungi > Basidiomycota > Agaricomycetes > Polyporales > Steccherinaceae > Steccherinum > Steccherinum ochraceum. Next base: position 17,210 of record RWJN01000024.1, read on the forward strand.
ATTGGAGACCACGGCGGTGAACGGAAAGGACTGAATCCCGACGGGCCAGTCCAAAGCCAGCCGCCAACTTCGACGTTGGAGCAAACAGACTGGAAGTCCGGCGAGTGTGGGTGCATATATAACCAGCTTGTCAATGTGATTTGGTAGGTTGTGAGGTGAACACCCGGACGTGAAAGTCATCTAGATTGTGTTTCATAACGACTGGCGACGGAATTTGCAATGTGTTGTGAAGTTGCGTTGTGGCGACAAGCGAAAGAACACCGGCGTGATCGAGAGAGGGGCGATCAGGATATAGGACGGGCGTCTGTTGATACCGCACCGGCGGCAGCATGCAACAGAACGCTCGCCCACATTTGCGTGCTCTCAGGTTAATTTTCTGCTGACAGGGGTCGAGCATGGAGGAATTTGGAGCACTCTGCAGCGATGCATGTTAGGATGTCCAGTGTCCGAGTGACGAATAAGCCGGAGTTGAAGGGGGTCAGATGGCGCCAGGTCCGGAGAGACAGACTGGGGCGGCTGTCGACGGGAGAGCACTCATCGAATTCGAAACTTGGTGTGAAAGAATTCATATGGCAGGTGCCGTACAGGTGATGGCGTGGACCAGCCGTCTGGGCTTCTCCTGCTCGATGCTTCCGTCACCAAACCGACATCCTCAATTTGAATAAATACTTCTCTTCCCGCTCCCCCACATGCCCCGGGTCCCTCTCCATTCCTCCCTCCCCAGTCTCGCGCGTCGTCCCCCATGGCCGACTCTTCCAGCGTGTCCGACACCGTCTCCAAGCACGACCATGTTGTCAAGCCCGCCCTTGACTCGAGGGTCGTCGATGTCGCGGCCCATCTGACGGCGGGGAAGGAGATTGTGCTCGAACCAGAGGAGGCTGCCAGGATCAGGTGTGTAATCCCTTCGCATACGTCGCGTCCCAAGCTCATTATTCATTTAATGAAGGCGCAAAATTGACTGGCATCTCATGCCTCTCATGTGTGGTGAGTAGCACGCTGGGTCTGCCTATGTGTATCAGCATCTGACCCCGCCGCGCTCGCCCTCCGACAGTCCTGTATATGTGAGTGAATGGGTGGCGGGAACGTGACAGATGAGAGCCTGACAGCTTCTCTGAAGGATGCAGTTCGCGGACAAAACGACACTCGGTCAGGTACGTCGCCAGATACGCCACCACTGCGCCACCATTCGCTAACATTCCCGCCCCTCCCAGTCTGCCGTCCTGGGGCTTTTGTGCGTATCGGGACTGCCAGTCGTCTCGGTCTCCGTAGACTGACCCTTTCTGCGTTCAGCGATGGAGCACACATCGACCAGAACCAATTCAACTGGCTCAACACCATCTTCTACCTGTTCTTCCTCGGGTTCGAGTACCCCCAGAACGTCGCCCTGCAGTACCTGCCGGTTGGCAAATGGATGAGGTGAGGCTTTAGCTCTCATACGCATCTCCCTGGACCCTAAGCTTCCTTCTCGCAGTGCCAACATCTTCGTGTGGTCCGTTGCGTTGCTGTGCCATGCCGCTTGCACGAACTTCGGTGGCTTGTTCGCTTGCCGCGCTTTCCTGGGTATTTGCGAGGGTGCCATTACCCCAGGATTCATGATTGTCACCTCCATGTTCTACACGCGCAAGGAGCAGTCACAGCGTGTCGGTTACTGGTGTAAGCACGTCCGATTGAGTTCAATTTGTCGACTCTGAACGTCCGCTTTGCAGTCCTCATGAACGGTGCTGCGATCATCATGCTCGGTCTCATTGCGTTCGGAACATTGCATATTACTGGAGGTCCCCTGGAGCCTTGGCAGTGGTATGTACAGCATCTATGTTCCTTACACCGCCCAAACATACCTTCTGACCTACGCAATCCCCAGGTTGATGATTATCTTCGGTTCTATCACGCTCATAGTGTCCGTTCTATTCTGGTGCGTCGTGATCTTCTCCAAGTGAATTGAGCGAGGAGCTGGGCGTTGACGCAACCTCTTCTTCCCTCTTCACACACAGGTTCTTCTTCCCCGATTCACCGGCTACGGCACGCTTCCTCACCCCTGAAGAACGCGTTCTTGCCGTAGAACGGATAAAGGTAAACCAAGCCGGATTGGAGAACAAGCATTGGAAGAAGGAGCAGTGAGTCCGACTCGCGCTGGCTTATTATAGGCCATACCGGGTTCTCTCTGCTTTTTCTAAGCGCTGACGGCCGTAACTTTGCAGGCTGATTGAGTGCTTGATGGATCCCAAGACGTGGTTCTTCTTCTTCATCTCTGCTATTTCGTAAGTCCAGTTTTCTCTGAATACCTTTGCATATGAACGGAGTTTCTCATGATATCCGCATGCATCGGCGTAAAGGAACGTCACGAACTCGGTATGTTTTGCGTCCCAATACGATCTCATGATGAAAGCTAACAGACTTCGAAATCGTCCAGCTGAGCAACCAGCGTCAAATCATCGTGAAAGGCTTCGGGTTCGATGTGAAATCCACCACCCTCTTTGGATGCGTCGATGGCGCCGTAGAAAGTATGGCTTTCACCAGAATCATTCCCCCCTGAATTCATCGCTGACGGTTCCATCTGCGTCTGCAGTCATCGTTATCTTCTGCACGGTCACCTCGGCAACACATTGGAAGAACGGGAGGGCGTATTCCGCGTCGCTGGCATATGCCGTCGCCATCCTCGGCTCTATTCTCGTCAACGCGCTCCCCAACGAGAAATACGGCCTCCTTTTCTCCTACTGGATCTCCAGTGCGTATGCCTTCTGTTGCTGATCTTTCGCTGATAGAAGCTCCTTCCTTCCTTCCTTCCTTCCTCCATGGCGTGCTTGCTGACTTGCTTCTTGGATAGTTACGTCCATTGCGCCGTTCGTCGTCGTGCTAGCATGGGTGGGAGGTGTCACCGCTGGCCATACCAAACGTCAGTGGCTTGCCGTTTTCCGTGCTCATCGTGAGATCTGGGGACTGACGTATTGCATATTTGTTTGTATGTACAGGTATCTCAACAAACGCCATCGTGATGATCGGGTACGCTGTCGGAAACGCCGTGGGGTCGCAATACTGGAAAGTCCAATACCAGCCTCGGTAAGTCAACCCCTCCCCGGCCCTCCAATGCTTTCATGTCCATCCACACGTGCAGATTGTATCTGATCATGCTTTGTTGACGTTTACAGCAACCACGTTCCATGGGCTATCCTCTCCGCATGCTGGTTCACAACCGCCGTTCTGATCCTGATCTTGCGGACATACCTCGCGTCCCAGAACGCGCGACGCGACAAGGAGCCGCGGGACGGGACGTACGATAACGTGTATGTGAATGAGAAGTCGTCGGAGGGGACCGTCGAGGCTCTCAAGGTTGATAAGGTACGCGATCATGCATAGGGCCATGTGGTCGATTTGAGGGAGGATGCTGATGGTTTGTTGGTTTGTAGGAATTCCTTGACTTGACGGATATCCAAAATCGCGACTTCCGCTACGTGCTATGAGGTCTCAATCCATACCCAGCCTCATCCACCTCCGCCTCCCACTCTGTGTTACGCCACTCGCCTGCCCTACTCGCTCTCCCTCATCTTGCTCTTGCTCTTGCCCACGCGATACCGATCCCGAGATACCAATTCCACCTGTCTTGCAACTAGAAAATCGCCGCTTCGACGCGTACGCTCTCAAACCTCACTTAACTTATACCCCGGTAGAGAACCCACTCTGCTTTAATTATCACGACGATGGAGGATGGATGATGATCATGTCTTGGGTCTGGATTCTGGATACTTAGTGTGTTTTTGCTTTCGCTTTCTTCGCATTTGTTGTTTCGTGTCTGCTTATGTATACATATTTTGCATCGCATCGTGTTTCTTGCTGTCGTTCACTGTTTGTTGTGTGTGTGCCGTTATGTGTGTGTGTGTGTGTGCCAGTATATTTCCGGAGCTCCGTCTAGCTACTCGAGCGTGCATGTTGGACTTGGACGTGATACGCCAGGTGAGTGACGTTGCGTCTGTGAAATCTTCTCGATGTGCTGATACTGTATGGGGCTCCTAGGGTGGTGGGCTGTGTCGCGCGTCCTTGGTTTATTCTATAGCCAATATGTTTTCGCGACGAGCGCAGCATACTTTTTACCCCAGGCCTTACGTTGTAATTGGCTCCTGGAAGATCTCGTCAATGCTCCTCCTTCTCGATGATCTCATTTCCATGATTTCTACCACTGTGGCGCTCGCATATCTTTGCGCAGATGGACGTTTTACCAGTACGAGCTTCACTTCTCCCGCAATCTATGTAAATCTGCTGAGACGTTTCTCATAGGAACATCTTTCTATCCGCTGTGTATGTCCACACCGTGGTCTTGACATCTCTGCTTGGTTCTCTCCTCGCTTCCCAAGAGCAAAAAAACCACCGAACATGCAACGCCACAGGGCTCTGCCAGTGCTCACATCCAGCCTACCTCATCCCAAATTAGGACCTTCTCTCCGATGCACCACTTCCGACGACGATCTTGTCTTGTTTCTGCAGACATGCCGCGAACCTCTTGTCGCGATGCGATGCTCAAGGATGCCTTCTCGTCATGCAGGACTGGTGGCGGACAGCGTGCTTCTCCCGATCGGGCACACGGGTTTCGAAGGCTTTGGGGTGGAGTGGGGTTGGAAGACTTCGTGTTGGGCTTTGCATGATTCGCTATAACTTACTCAGGTTTTCTTGGTCTTACATATTTGATTGCTCCTCGGTTTATCGGGTAGCATTGCTGCGAAGGTCGAGCAGTGCTCATGTCGCGTTACAAGACTTGATGATAGACATGGGAAGTTTTGGAAAGCTTACATCGTCATGAGCAATGTTTCTTCATCTCAAGCGTTGTTTGCGCATGCTGTGCGCATGTACCAGTCCGAAACGTCGACTAAGTTGTGCCCTTGAGCAATTGGTTCAACAAGTTCCAGCTTAAGTGGATTCGCGAAGTATCACATGACCGTGTAGATTTGCGGGCGCTTCGTTTGCAACGCAAAGACTCGGAGCCTCTGCTAACTTGCCCGCTGACTTCGAAGTTCGACAATAGGGTCAGCAAGTTGACGGTGGGCACGTTGAGCTCTGCTTCACAAGTCCATGATACTCAAGCAGCTTCAAGGGGGAGGCTTTTGCTGCGTCCTGCCGTGCCTTTCCACTGAGCCAGTCAAACCTCTTTCCCGGGTAGCAGTGTCAGGAAGTTGAGCCTCGACTATGGATGCGCACGATGCAACAAGGTGAGTAGGCTCCTTTCTCTTAATCGTAGGAGCACTTAAATTTACACTGGAGCACTTTTCAGGAGAACACTGCGGCAGAAGGAAGAGATCGTCGATCGTCTTTGGGCCGCAGTCGACGGACCTGCCTTGAATTGGGACATCCTATCCATGATCGCCTGGTATCTGGAACAGCGAGACATTCTATCCTACATGCGGACGTGTCGCACCTTGCACGAGGTTGGAACGCGCACTCTGCTTTTCGAGATTCAAGTGGACGAAGTGTCGCTCAATACTGTCGAAAAGGTGTCCGCCTTCAGCAATTTCGTGTTGAACGATGCCACTCGCGCATGCTTCATCCGCAACATGTCTGTCGCCGCCGGCAGCCATCTCACATTGGAACCACTGATCCCAGTGGTGGAGCGGATGGACAACGTCAATCAGCTAGTTCTGAGCGGACTTCTGGCGTACCAAGTCCAACCAGACCTTCTTCGAAAGTTGTGCTCACTAAGGACGGTGAAGATATTGAAGTTTTTATGTCTGATCGAGGCAGCGCATCCATTCCTCGCCGCGATGCAGTCTCCCGTCAAGAAGGCTTTTTTTGCTTTTTACAGTTTCGGAGGTCCCCACATTTATGTGATCGAGCCTTCCTTCCTGCTTCAAGGTTTCAAGAGTACGCTCGAGCAAGTCACTCTCGATATATGCACGTACCACGGAAACGTCGCTTTGGAGTCAGCGTCTCCGATCGTCTTACCACACGTGCAGACACTCACCATGGTTGGCACTTCCCAGAGTGCGGATCAGCAGCTGGCATCATGTGTGTCCGCTTTCCCCAACGTATCTCGCTTCACATGGACGGAGGGGTATGTAGACTGGCCAACGGCAGCTGTAGATCTTGAAGTCACGAGCCTTCGTCGGTCAAAGTTTGCTGCTGGATGCTGGCCTCTCCTCGAGTTTCTCCACACAGACCCAGAGCTATGCCATCTCTCAACTATGCCCTGTCGTGTTCGTCGGTGGATCAATGGGTGCTATCTCATGCCTCATAACAAAGCACTGTTTCGCTCCATTCTCGCGTCATTCGACCCCACTGTCCTCGTGATAACTGTCGACCTCAGCTATATCCAGCGCATTGAGCTGTTCGACTTTTTTCCAGCCTCACATCTAAGGCACCTTGACCTTAAGCTGCATCTCAAGAATCTAGTTGAAGTACATGAGCTTAGGGACGTACTAGTAAGTATTTGTCTGCATACCCCTTGTATAAAGCAGATATTGACTGTTAATCGACCGACAGGTGAATCTGACATCGTCTTTGCGCGACTCACCGCTGCAGTACTTGAAGCTCCACTTCGAAATGCCCCACAAGTCTCGGGTAGCTCCTCCGACGTGGCCGAGACATGCGACCGTCGACATCAACAACTACGTCCACACCTTCCGTCATCCCACTTTACGGCTTATCCTGACATCCCTTCCGAATCTTTCAGACAATACCACGAACTCTCAGATTGAGCGCTATTGGGGAGCTGTGGACCACAGCGGATTTTTGGTGGAGGTGGACGGTACTGCGTCGCCGAGAGGCATGCGACTCTTGGATATGAATAATCCCGAAGATGCGGAATTCGAACGTCGATGCAAGGGATCCTCAGACTTCGCTCCGAGCCAATTCGTGTTCTAGGCTGATCCGCTCAACTCAATCGAGTTCTCTATCATACATGGTGAATGATCTTTGAATCCACCAAGCCGCACTGCTGCACTGGCTAATTTACCGTCACGTAGATCTAAACCGTCCCGACTCTCGGACACCGCAGCGGAAAAAGAGTCTAAGGGTAGATGTCCATCTGTGCTGGGAGAGGTTCACAGAGAAAGACTAAGTATGGTATGCTGTACCAGAGCACTGATAGATTCAGATGGAGACGCGAGAGGATGTTTACCGTCATAGCGTTCGAAATGCCTCCGTCGTACACAGGCAAGAATGATGATGTGATCGATGCGTTGATGTGTGAGTGGCGTTCCGTTGACACGTGGCGGTGAACCGAAGGGTCTTTTACTTTCTTTTGAAATTGCTTGAACCTGTTCGTTGTACTGTACGGGCTGCTTGACTTTTACGCAGTAGATGTGGTTCTGTATACGCCAGAAAAAGGTGAGCCGCGAATGAGACAGCTGGCTTCTATGCTGACTTCACTGACAGACATAGTGTCGTCGATTCACTAGAACCTGCCTTCAGTCGTCAATCTCACACTCTCGCCGCGGCCGAGATCACAGAGTGCTGCTGAAGCTGAATTATGAGCAGCTCTGCAATCCTCTATAATGTTTGCGACTAGAACGTGAGCCATCTCAATATCTGCTCACGGATCACCCACTCGGACTCTACTGAGGTATAATTCGAATGCCATTAGACGCAAGCGGCCAGTAATCACTGGCCCTCCGAAGTTGAACTGGGACATCTTGACTATGCTGGCACCGTATCTTCCTGAAAAGCGCGGCAAAACACGCAATCTTCTTCCCTTTATGAGGACATGTCGCGCCCTGTATCGCGCCGGTTTACCGGTCCTTCTCCGATTCGTCTGCATCCACGCGGGGTGGACCACGGGACGCTTGGCATCGTGGTGCAAGTTCGTCCTCAGGGAGGAGCGTCGTGCTACTCTCATCCGGGAGATGCATCTCCATGTGACTATGATCATCCAGGTCGTAACGTATACTCGGAAGTTCATCGACGATGCGCACAACTCACTAGCCGAGGTACTCAAGCGAGCTCGAAGCACTTTGCGAGTGTTGAAGCTGAAGGACTTGGAGACACAACTGGAGGAGGATGAGTTCGCCGTCTTAACGTCGCCGCTGTGCGAGCTGGCTTCGCTGCAGCGGCTTATTATCAAGTCTGACTGCGGCCCCAAGACGCAAGCGATGCTGACGAACATGGCCTCGCCTCTCGTCCGAGTGGACCTTGCACTCGACTACCGGTACCATCCTACTGCAATAGATCCCATCACATCACTCCGCAATTTTGCTTCATCTCTTGAAACTTTGCATATAGCAGCGGATCATGGCAGCATTATTTCGGACCACTTCTCTTCTGACCTCGTCTTTTCTCAAGTCAAGCAGATAATCCTCGAGGTCTCGTCTGACCCGTTGCCTTCATTGGTACCATTCATGGTTTCATTTCCAAACCTGGTCGATATGCTATGCAATTCACCGGTCAACCGAGACGAGAAACACTATTTCATCCATGGCCAGGACGCGTTAGACGAATTCGACACCGAGAACAGAGAGCTACGGAAGAGGAACCTTGCCACGATTTCGGGCAATGGCTGGCCTCGACTGGAGTTCTTGTACGCCGGTGTAGTGCAAAGCTACACCTCCGGCCTATCGCACCACGTACACCAGTGGCGAGGGGTGCATCTCAAAGCATATAACGCAGAATATTTCGACGCCATGATCGGCGCTCTTACACCGGAAGTGCTGCAGTTCACGGTGTCCACGCAGTGGTTTGAGGACGACCAGTATGCGGAGCTGATGACAACGTTCCCGATGACGAATACGGTCAAGAAACTTGCAATCACGCTGCTTCTTGATCCGGAGGTTATTCCTAACTTCATAGATTGGTTGGTACGTGGGTTTATACTTAAAGGACATGCGAAACAAGTCCAATTGACCATGCCTATTGATTCGTACAGACATATTTGCTTACTGCATGCAAACGCATGCCGCCGGAGGAGCTATACCTTTTCCTCGACATCGACCCGGACGGCCTGCCGGACGAAGAAGACCTAGATGTTGTGACCTCAGATGTGAATTTCGACGACTACGCACAACAATTGGCCGCCGGCATCCCTAAGCTGAACTTCATTGCACTCAGTCCTCCTGCCCGATATCGTCATCGGCGTAAACAAAGCCTCGGAGCTTCGAAGGAGAAAGAAGAGTACTGGGCGCGGTGGAAACAGGCAAGACAGCCGTTCCTCCGTTGGGATGTTGTCCGCAAGCAGCCCGACGACGCTTCAGGAGGGTTGATGGAGACGGAGACACGGCTGCTGGATGCAAGGAAATGCAATGAAATAAAACGTCAATGCTGGGGATGGGCGACAGAGATTCCTCCTGAATACGAAGCCGAGTAATGCGTAAAGCAGAACTAGCTAGCCATGTAAGACGTCTACAATCGAAGGAAAGGTTTATTAGGATATATTACAGCTGGTGGATATAAGTATATGCTCTGCTGTACATACATACAGATAGGTATGAATAGTGGATTATACAATGCAGCCCGTCTAAGGTACTTGCAGTACGGTGATGTCATATGACCTTCTAATAATGCAGGTAGGAGAATGGGAATGTAATGGAGCAGCCTATAAATTGAAATAAAGAATCATTGTGCATAGAGGAATGTGATGTGAAAAGAAGCCTTGTTGAGATGACGAGATGAGAGCCGACGGAAGAATGGAGGACTCCGATGCATTAAAGTCAACGCCGGAGTCATTTCATTCACTTGGCCTCCGAGGAGAAAAACTCCTTCAACACCTTGGCGAGGATCCGGAGGCCAGCTTCCATCGTCTCTTCGGGACCCGCGAACGTGGCACGCAAGAAGTTGAGCCTCTGAAACAGAAAACAAGATCATGAGCATTCATTCCGATCGCAGCAGAACAACCGCAACTCACGTCCTCAACAGGGTCCTGGACGTCCCGCACTTTGTCGTCCGCGGGGGTGACGAAGATGCTGGCGGGCATGACGACGAGCCCGCCGTCCAAACACCGCTCAAACAGCTCCTCCATCAGCTGAGTAACGTTCGTGCGAGCTACTGTCGACGGCGAAGGCGCACACAGATCGTTGACGTTCTCAGCGTCCGCGCGGACCACCGCGGCGGCAGCAGGATCCTGAATACTCGGGATACGCCTGAACCGCGGGTGCCTCTCCACATCGACCTGAATCCACACGAACATGCCCGCCTCGGGGAACTCGGCGCTGGCAAAGCCCGTACTCGCCACGTCTCGCAAGAACGCGCGCATGAACACGTCGCGGCGGCGTTGGTACTCGAGGCGCAGGCTCCGTACCCACTTGTCGAAGCCGGCAATTTGCCAACCAGTGGGTGAACTGAGCATTTCAGTGATGAAGATCTGGCCGAAGGCGTGCGGGTGGTGCGTGGATGAGTCGGTGAGGTGGACGAGGGCTTCGTGGAAGAGGGGGTTCGAGGTGATCCAGCCGAGACGCATGCCGGGAGCCATGATCTTGGAAAAGCTGTTTGAGAGCGATGATTATCAGTTGTGTGACGAGATGGGAAAGGGGAAAAATACTCACCTGTCGACACGCATTACGCGTCCGTCAACATCCATTGACAAGAACGATGGTATGAGTTGGAATAGCTTGTCGGACATCGCGTCGTCCAAGTCCAGCCGGTCATATTGAAGGTAGTAATACGGATCTGCGTCAAGAAGACTTCTTCAGTCACAAGAAAAAGCGCATATAAGGAAGCACAAGCTTACCATCCTCAACAATAATCAAATCAAACCGTTGAGCGAGCTCGTATATCCTCTGGCGTCGTTCCAAGCTCAGAGTAGAGCCTGTGGGGTTCTGGCCACATCTATTTGCGCTCATCAGACAAAGTCAGGCTATTTCAATGATGTACGAGCACTCACGGTACGGTGTAAAGCACATGCGGCCGTTTGCCCTGTGATTGCTCGTCCCAGTTCTCAAGTATGCTCTCCAGCTCCTCCGGAATCAAGCCTCCTCCGTCGATTCGTACTGGGACCCACTTGATACCATGTGAAAGCGGAGCGTTGGTCAACGAGCTAAACGAGAACTCGTCCGCGAGGAAGTGGTCCCCTGGCTCGCCCAACAGGCGGAAAATCTTGGCAACGCCGTCGCCGTTTCCGAGTGTGAGCGTCGCGACGTGGTCTGGAGGAGAGTGGTAGTGGTCGGTCAACTCCGTCACGGCGCGCTGGGCATCAGGCAGCCCGGCTCCAGCGCTGTACTGCAGCGCCGTCCTTAATGGCAGCTTTGCAGGCGAGGAGTTGGTAGTGGATGCGAACGTTTGCGACGGGGCGCTGGAACCACCTATCCGCCATGATGCGACGGGATCGTCAATGTCGTCGCTGATTGACGCGACCTCGAACTCGACTTTGCGAATCGGGTAGAGGGAGAAATGTGGGTCGCCTGATAGTGTCAAAAGAGAAAGCTCAATCTCATGCTCTGTGACCACACACAAAAGACCAAGCTGTACCGTTCGCCAGACTGATCATGTCCGCCTTTCGCCGTGCTAACCGCCAAATGGCCTTCATTGGGTTGGCCTGGCGGAGACGCGTTTCGGAGGAGAGGTGATGAGAGAGATCAACCTGTGATGATGATGCAGACATTCTTGGATGATCTTGAGAAGGCAGGAGGGCAGGAGGAGAGGAAGGAGGGGGAAAGTAGTGATGCTGTCTCGAGTTTACGCAGTGGGTTATATACGTCCGGCAAAGGGACCAGTGATGTACCTCAAGAGGACCTGTAATGAGTGATATGGCGCCGCGCGAGAGATCCGCTGGCAGTGGCACATCCGGCGATGCTGAGCTTGACTGCAGCCTGTGAGAACCACGGGTGCAAGCGGCGGGCGACGCAGGTGTCAAGCCCGCTCAGGTCGGAGGGCGCCCTGGGCGTCGCTCGCAGAATGGAGACCGAGCCTGAGCGACATTTCCTGGTTGGGAGACATTGCTGTGAGGGCCAGGGCCGGAAGAGAGGTGATCTGCAGAAAAGTGAGATTTTGAAACTTTGGCGAGTGGGACGAGCGAGGTGGCGACGTACCTAGATGCACTGCAATCTGACACTCAGCCCGTGGACATCCTGCGAACAATTGCGAACATTGGGAGCGTAAGGGCCGATGCTGTGTCGGTTGGGACGGGATAGGACGCCATCCCAGACGCTGCGCGCAATCCCCGGTCCCTGGTCGTCCTCGAGGCCGGAGTCATCGTCGTCGTCGAGAGCGAAGAAAAAAGTGCAGAGAGCGTCTCCGGAGCGCCCGTGCTCGGGTAGCCAAGGGCAGCTCGCTCGCACCCATCCTCCTCCTTCCTTCCCTCCATTCTCTTCCTCGTCCGACTTTCTTTCGATGGCACTACTCTTTCAATCTCGGCATAATATGCATTCAATAATGGTCCCATCACAGAATGCACGCATGGCTGCGGCTTTATGTAGGCTATACGCCCAATGAGCGGCGACACCGCTACGGATCACTCTCCTCTACTCATCCTGCTCTGCATCTATACGCCCAGGCTCTCGACAAACCTTACCTGCTGCGGATGATCCCAGTTCGACAAATGTCCCTCCAAGTACACCGTGTACGCGTACGCACTCACCGGCGAGCCCAGTCTCATTTCGTCTTAGTATGGCTTGATCATCATCGCGAGGACGGAGAGTTGGAGGGTTTATCACCGGTGCACCCGTGGGCTGTGGTGAGCGAGTCAGACTCATATTGATATCTTGCGCGCCGCAGAAATACTGATCTTACTACGCAGTAGCACTACTAGCTGATTGCAGACATTGTGATCGTACTCAACTGCAATGACAAAGTGATACAGCAGATCGCGGTTCTGTCGCGATGAGTGAAATCTAAGCTGTCTTCAATCATTCACCTGGAATTCCCAAGCCTACTGCGGTCTTACATCCTCCTGCGACGGCCAGCGGGTGCGCACTGTCACAACCAAGGACGTGTGCCAAGATGAGTGGCATCGAGATCGTTAGCCTGCTTCGATGATCAAATGTTGAAGGTACGTCCCCTGCCTGTACTCTACTAACTTGTGCTCGTCTTTGACTGCATATAGCGATGTCGTTCGATGAAAGCCGCTAACCAGCCAAGGCTTCAGCGAGGGCCTCAATATCCCGTGGCGTAGTCCTGCAACACCCGCCTACTACAATGTCTCGCCATACACCTTCATTCTGCATCGATCCCACCGCCTTGGCCAGTTGACTCGCCCAGATCTTTGCCTTTTCATCTTCCGAATCAGCCATAGGCACCCACTCCCCCGTCTCTGGATTCCACACATCCCCTCCGTTTGGGTACAGCACCAAGCTCAGATTCAACCTCCCCGCTGCGCCCCTCGTCTGCTCCCGAACCTCTCTAGTCGTGGACTCGAGCAGATCCCCGAGGTGGTCCATGCCCGTACAATTGATTCCAATCGCATCCGGTCTCACTCCCTCGTCTTCGTTCCCTCGGATCAAGGCCTCTACGACATCTGCGACGGAAACTTGCTCGAACTCTGAGTCTCCAGGATCACTCGCAGCAGCCCGTTTCTTCTCAGGGAACTTCCCTTCAGGATACAAGACACTGATCCACCAAGGTTTCCTCGTCAATCCTCTTCCCTCCACTTCCTTCTCAAGCACAGCCATCGCCCTCCGAATCGCCGTCACCTCTCTCCTCAACGGGATCGTCTCGAACGCAATCCCATCCAACCGCTTCCACGTCTCCTCATCCTCTGCGAACACGCGTAACCGCTCAAGGTGGAACGTCATCAGCGCATCAACTGCCCTTTCTTCCTCTTGTGCTGTCTCAGTTTCAAACGCGTTTGGCTGCGCTTCTTTCTGCTGCGAGGGATCGTATGCTTGTGGGCCGTACGGAGGGGGGTAGAACGCGTCGAATTCTTGCGTAGGGGAGAGGGTGGCGCCGTAAGGTCCGAGGGAGAGCATGATCCTGATTTTGCGTTCAGGTTTGGGTATGGCTACTTGGGATTGGGATTGAGTGTGAAGGAAGAGGGTGCGTGCGTCGTCTGCGAGTTTGACGGCTTTGCGCATGATGCGTGTGCCGGAGGCGGAGGGGTCGTCGTGCCCTGCGCGGGCGAATGTGCTGAAGGCGCATTGATATCTGTAGGTCACGGAGTTAGATGCCTGTAGCGTGTATCGTAAGGATCCAAACAAATAGAATTGTGTTTTTATAGATTATCGTCATCTGTGGATCGGAAAGGGTTGAATCAAAGGGCACATCTACGTACGTAGAAGTGAGGATGACGTCTGCTCCTGCGTCCGTGAACATCCGATGCGCAGTGGACACCAAGTGGTCGTCGGTATCAACGGGCGCGGCAGACCAAAGCGGGGACGTAGAGGATGTGCGCGTGAGGCTTTCGAGGAGGGTACCCTGGAAGGTGTATCATGTATGGAATTCAGCGAGGGGTCATCATGAGAGACGCAGTGCGCACTGCGCACCAGTCCTCCATCGAGAATGTACACTCTTCCATCTCCGTCGTCTTTACTCCCGTCGGAGAACATGAGAGATTATGGCGGTCGGATGTTGCTTCTGACAATGCGGAGAAGATCTAGAGGTTAGTCCAGTAGATCTCCCAAGGCAGATCGATGTACGTGTAAGTACGGAAGGAAGGCGTGCTGCAGATCCCGCAAGTTACTATGGAGGCTCATGCCGACTCTAGCCCAGCTTTAGCCTGGCTGTCGTCATGTCGTGCCATCTCATTGTCGCTATGTGCATTGCACGGTACCTGAGCGTGCCATATCCTTGTCTGCTCCCGTTGAAACACTCCCATGCATTGGACAAAGTACAAGAGATACCTCAACGAGCAGGCCACGTTCGAGAGCTTTGCATTGCCTCCAACACACATTCGGTCACGCCATCTACGTTCAAATTTCGATATGGTGTTGTATTGCAAGGAGTCGAGGTATCATGTATGTGCAAGAAACGGATAGCTTATGAATACACATGAGGAGGAGACAGCAGACGAATGCGACGGACGACGGGAATGTGAATGCAACGGTATAGTCAAGAACAATGTGAACTGCGAAAGCGAAGTAGTTGATACAGAGGGGGTGGGTAGTGGTCATGAACATGAGGGGTATTGTAGCAAGGGCGGGCTGAGTGTCGACGCCTGAACGTATAGTAAAGTAGGTAACAATGAGGGGTAACTGGGGGATGATGGTGCGGAGAATAAAAAAAGGAGAGTCGGTGGTCTGCGTAAGACATCTACAGAGAATGTTGAAGTAGGATGAGGAATAGCGTGAAAGTCGGGTGTGGGCGTAGGGACTATGAGACCGATCGTCGAAGGCTGTCGCGCAAGTTCGCGATACTGCGGCCGGCACGTCTACGTAGCCGATGCAGAGGGCTTTTTGGCGGTTGAAGATATTGCTGCGAGTGCGCTTTTGGCAGGGAGTACATCCGCTCTCGTAGCCTGTGCATGAGCAGATAGGACACTAGAAGGTGGTCAGCTATGATGCAAAGCGCCGTGTCACAAAAGAACACTCACCGAAAAGCTCAGCAATCTCGTCTTCCGATACTTGTTGCATGTCGAGCTCAAAGTAGTCACTACCTGAGCCCGATGCGTACGCAGGAAGGAGATCGTCCGATGCGCAGTCAGAATAATATCTTCCAATGACTTCACTGTCGTCGTCAAGGAGCTGCGGCCTCGGTCAGAAAAGTAGATGTGGCCACCAATATATCGGACTTACAGTCAGCTCATCCTCCGTCGTTCGCCACGTGTATTCCATCCGCGTAGGGATACAAGTTTCGTCCTCTCTAAAATAGCGGATCGTTTGAGCTCGGTCTGAGTGTCAGAATAAAATGAAGCTACTCACGTTGTCCTGACGCAGGATGCGTCGAAGAGATCGCGTGTGCCCGCCAACGTCTCATCGCCTATCCTAATGACCGAAGCAACTCCGTTCTCCCAGAAAATTTCCGCAACAGCGACGCCGTCGCTATCGATGAGGGACGTGATCTTGGGCTCCGCCATGTCAATCTTCTCCCGAGAAGACGAGCTGTAAGTGGCGAACGAGCGAATGGATGTTGTCGATCGTGAACGGGCGCGGACGCAAGGTCCTGGAGTAGAGACATGGTAGACGACCTGTCCTGTGGAGCAGTCGATGATCGAGGTGTTCTCGAGGTCGGCGGAGGCGAATTTGAAAAGCATCTTGCCTCAAGTTTGTGGTGGTGGGACGGAGAAGAGAGGCTGAACAAAGTGCTCGGCCGGACGACAAGGAGCTGGGGCCACAAGAGAGAAGACAAGGTATCCATGGGAGATCTTTATACATCGACGAAGGGGATGGAGCCCGCCTAGGAGATTAGTCGAGCTCATAAGGCCCATTCCTGTTTGGACGATAAAGACGTGGCTTTCTTGGGACGTTCGGTGTCCTTTCGGCTATTCAGCGGCAGCATATTGCCGGGATCCAAAAGCCTCCTTGAAGGACATGCGCATTTCATTTCGACCGCTGTTTGTTGCTTTATGAGTTCACGGTCTTTCAGAATTGAACAGCCTAAGAACATACCGTCATTCCTTTGCTCGATCTTCACAATCCCAACTTCACCG
The DNA here is from genome assembly GCA_004332605.1 of Steccherinum ochraceum. NCBI lineage: Eukaryota > Fungi > Basidiomycota > Agaricomycetes > Polyporales > Steccherinaceae > Steccherinum > Steccherinum ochraceum. The sequence goes on from RWJN01000024.1 coordinate 33,633, forward strand.
CCCTCTCGTCACTGTCGCAAAGACCTCTCCAAGATCACTCAGATCCTCAATGCTTTGACTCTGCCTCCAAGAAAGGAAACTCGAAAGGATATCACCACCTTCTTGCAAATTGCCTTATCTGGCGAGTCGTTTGTCTCTGTGTGAAAGCCAGCTGGACTCAATTTTTCGCCAAAGAAATATCTGATGCTCGCGACCTACAGTGTAAGGTTCGAGTTTCGTCAGGCGATCGTTGCATGATACGAGAGACGTAAGGCATCGTTCGTCGTTGGGCAGACATGGAGTAGTTCATGCCAACATAGCTAGTTGCCGTGTAAGAGATGACCGACTGAGACTAGAGACTCCGGCATAAATGATCTGCTTGTACTCGAAGATGGAAAGACCACTCACTTGGAGCTACAAAGGCCAGAATCATGCCCGGTCGGTGTAGGAGTCGTTGCCTCGAGAACTTGATATCCGGCAGGGGTGCAGGAATCTCCCGACGGACCGAGCAGCATTTGCCTTCAAAGAAACGTCATGTTTTGCGTCCGCAACAAACTGGCCTTTGAAAACAGAGATGTCGAGCCAGACCGATCATGGAGGCTGAGGAGAAAGAGGGAGAAAGGACGATGGAGAGTGCGTTGTGCAACGACGCGGCTGAAGAGGAGAGCAAAGACAATTACGAAGGCAGTTGCCGAGCGCCCGTGCAAAATAGAGTACGGGCGTCTGCTACCCCGCATCCCCGCACCGATCATACTACTACACACCGTCGGCGTTGAGTCGTCGACGTTGCTGAACGTGGCCTCGAGAGTTCCTTCGTTTCTGTCTTCGTGACACCGTCTTAAACCTCCTCTTTATCTCAGCGAAAAAATGCAATCATTCTCCCCAACTCCCGAAAGTATCCCTCCAAGAAGTGTCACATATGAACTTGGAACAACTACTCCCGCCACGAAGATCGCGGTTCACTTACACCCCTTGGTGCGTTTCACGACGCTATAGCGCGTCCCCTCACCATCTAACATTTGTCCCTCCACAGAATCCTCTGTATTTTGTACTTCGAGCTGCCCAAGTGTTCCCAGAGAAGTTGGCGATCTCGCATCCTGATGTGAAAGACCCTGTCTTCTACAATTACGCGGTCTGGTGAGTTTTTGCATTGCTTCCACTGATCTCGGCTTGACTCACATCTTTTGTACTATACAGGGCTCAGAGGATACAGAACCTGGCGTATGCACTGATTCGGGCGGGAATCCAACCTGGGGATAGAGTTGCTGTGATTGCGCCTAATTCGTACGTTCTGCAAATCAATTTGATATTCTGAGCTCATAGACCGTTCTGTATTTCTTCTATGTAGTCCCCTCATCGCGGGTAAGCCCACTACTTAACTGTGTAAGCCACCAAATTCTAATCTTCTCTTTTCCTTTCAGATGCCCACCAAGGCATAATAGCTGCACGAGCGGTCATTTGCCCCATCAACTTCCGTTTGACCACTCCCGAAGTCGCCTACATCCTCGAGCACAGTGGTTCCAAGCTCATCCTCATCGACCATGAGCATGTCCACCTCGTCAAAGGGACGAAGCTACCTGTAGTCGTGTGCAACGACACGGGTCGCCGCGGGGATCCGTACGAGGAATTCTTGAGCGCTGGAAGGAAGTTCAGCAGGGAGAAGGGCTGGACTGGACTGGTTTGGGAACCGGATGAGGATGCCAATGCGGCGCTTTGTTATACGTGCGTACTCGGCGCCCTCCTATGCATTGAAGCTGTGCTGATCAACTGTTCAGTTCGGGTACGACTGGACGCGTAAGTTAACAGATTCTTCCTATGCATGCATTCAGGACTGAATGTCGCGTCTTGCAGCCTAAGGGCGTCATCACCACTCTGCGAGGTTCATACTTGGCTGCGCTTGCGAATGCCTATGAGACTGGGTAAGTAATTGCCGGTAGACCATGCGAACAGCTGACTTGACGCCTCTCGCTCAAGGATGACCGTGGATTCTGTGTACCTCTGGTAGGTGGACGATTCAACTAAAGGTCCTGGAGGGTATTCTGAGATGTTACAGGGTCTTACCTATGTTCCACGCCTGCGGGTGGACGTACCCTTGGGCTATCACAGCTGCAATGTCCACACAGATTACCCTGCGCGCTGTCTCAAATCCGCACATCTGGAACCACTTTCTTCACTCTGGCGTCACACATTATTGCGGGGCTCCGACGGTCCAGGTATGGCGAGCTCGTCGATCGTTTTGATGCTTGATATTGAAACAGTGTTTGCAGATTGGCATTGTCAGTTCACCTGAGGCTCGCCGGGTACCTCAGCCTATTAGGGCTATCATAGCTGGATCTGCTCCGACTGCGCAGCTCATTGGTGACCTGGAAACAAAGGGGATCACAGCTATCCATGTGTATGGTTTAACGTGAGCATTACCATATCACCTCACAGGCAGGACATGATGACTTACTCACCCCCTTAGTGAGGTAAAGATAACCGTGCCATCGTCCTGAATGCATGTTTTGACGACCCGTTTGTGCCAGACGTATGGCCCTTTCACAATATGCTACCCGCAGCCGGCATGGAAGAAGCTTACCCTACCGGAACGTGCCCGTTTCCTTGCACGACAAGGGCGAGGCTTTATCACGGCCCAAGATATCCGAGTGGTGTACCAGCCAAAGGAGGGCGAGCCTCTCGATCTGAATGCCCCTTTGGTGGATGTGCCTAGAGATGGGACGACAATTGGTGAGATTGTGATGAGAGGCAATATCACGATGAAAGAGGTGAGGCGTGATTCCCTGCTGTGGTCATTGACGTATACTGAACGTGAGGGCAGTATTTCCGAGATCCTGAGGCGACAAAGAGAGCATTCCGAGGAGGGTATTTCAATTCAGGTGATTTAGCTGTTATGTACCCAGACGGCTACATCTCCATTCTTGATCGGAGTAAGGATATTATCATTTCCGGCGGAGAGGTAGGTCGGTTTTCAAAGTGAAATGAACAGAAATGCTGATGTTGACACCAGAACGCGTCGAGTCTTGCTATCGAGCAAGGTAAGCCCATAAAGAACTTTAAGTACGCCAGTGCAGCACTCACATATCGTCCGTCAGAACTTGCCACGCATCCTGATATTTTGGAAGTAACCGTCATCGCGCGGGCACATCCTAAATGGGGTGAACGCCCCATGGCTTTTGTGATTCTGAAAACGGAATGCAAGCAGAAATGGAATGGCAAAGATGATGCATTCGCTATTGAGCTGAAGAAACACGCAAAGCAGAAACTGCCTGGATTCGCATGTCCGGAGTGGGTGAAGATCGTGGACGGACTACCTGTAAGTACAAACTACCTAAACGCTGTGATGCTTTGGTTATTTACTCGACTTGACGTTGCAGAAAACATCGACCGGAAAGATACAGAAAGTCCAGCTGCGCAAGATCGTCGCGAAACTCTGAATGATCTACCATTGACACTGCTGTTTTGTATGATCATCTAACGGACTAGGATCTTGGGATTTAGTGTATTGTATCTAGTGAACGATTGTATATCCATCTTGCTTGTAAATTGGTTGTTTTGGTTAGCCGATTGTCTTCGTAGTCTTCGCCAGAGTGTTGACAGTGAGAGGCGTCGGACTCGGACAGGGAAATAACCAAAAGGAAATGGCCGAGCGCCCATTTTGCTTCCGTCGTTTTGCTGACGCAATCTCGTGTGTGACGGGAGCGGAAAGCGTGACGTCGCTCACGTGGTACATGACGGCGTGACTCACCCGGGGACGTTGATTGGCCTTGTTTGCGCACAGTTTCATTCGACCACCACCGCCCACCCACAAAACCCCGACGACGACGACGACGCTCTCGACAGCGTCCACAACGGCGACCACCACCACACCCACCGACGGGCCGTGTTGCAGGACGACATTCTGGTTGCCCACTCGCTCGTTCTCCCTGTCTATCTCGGAGGTATAGGCGCTTAACCAACTGGACCGACCCTCTGGCATGGCCCAACAACGTCCAGCGCACCGGTCGTCCTCCGCCCAGCACAGTCCTCTCATCCAACGCCGGAAACTCGCTGCTCGACGCGTTGTGAATAGCAGCAGCAGACGCGTCTTCCCCACCGCCAACATATACCCCACTTCCCGCGCGTCCGTCGCGTCTAGCGCTTCAAGTTCATCTCCCACTTCAGCGCGAGCCGTTCTTGTCCCACTCCAATTCAACCTACGCCGTCTCCCCTCAAGATTGTTTTCTGAACGCCAGGAGACTATGCACGATGCGGTTCAGATCGGAACAAAGCGCAAACGCATCTTGAGTGGGACAGAGAATGTGCAGGCCAACGGACGTGATCATAGTGTGGGAGCGCGGGTGAAACGGCGCAGAGCAGATCCCGATTCCAGCGACGAGGAGAGCAGCGTGATGGACGTCGACGAAGATGACCGATGGGATGTCTCGGATGGGTCTGAGAGTGATAACGCCTCAGATTCATGTGAGTTGCCACCGGGTTATCTCATACTTCATACTGACAGTCCTTATTGCATAGCCGCAACTTTCCTCATCAACGAAGCTCAATCACGCCAACTCTTACGTTTGCGCAAGGACGAACTGATCCAGCTCTACCAGTCCGCCGGTCTGACAGAGGACGCAGAACTTCTCACCAAGCACGAAATCGTCGACGCCATTGTGGCGGCGCGCGATGAAGTGGCCCCTCTTCCACCATCATCGCCACCAGGTGCTATGGATAGTGGCTCAAGCGATTACTCTTCGGATGGTGGCAACGTTGCTGGCGGTGAAGAGACGGATATAGGATATCGGCTGCGGAACGGCCTGAGGCGTCGAGCAACAGTGCAAGACATGTCCCGGTCTCCTACAAGGCCAGGTCAAGAGCGGTGTTATTCGCTAGGAGATCTCGACGGACAAAGGCTCAGGAACAGAACGCAGCCACAACGCAAGGGTTCTCTGCAGTACACTGGTCGAAGGTATTGTTTAACTGTTCTCACCGTCACGTGGTCGCTCATCATTCTTCCTTAGGCGCGGTATCAGCAACGCCAGTTCCAGTCGGTCCTCGCCCACGACTTCCTTTGCCTCGTCCTCACTTCCCTCCCCGCCCGCTACTCGTACACGGTCTCGGAAGACCTCTACCGATTACTCGACCGCAGTGCCTATTGTCTCTACCTCAAGTAAGGGCAAAGGCAAGGCGAAGCAAGTAGAGTTCAGCCAAGATGTTGAAGTTCAATCCATCTCCGCAGACGAGGAGAGCGACCTCACTGACTTGACGGAGATTGAGGACAGCCTGCCGGTACCCACCACCCCAAGCCCTCGTCGCTTGCGCAGCAAAGGCGAAAAGGAGTCGACCACGCGGCATGTGTCGGTAGAAATTGAGGACGTGGATTCGCCGCGGCGAGTAACGCCGGCGCGAAAAGCGAAAAACCAGGTCGGCTCCATGCGAGAATCGAGTTCGGAGGACGAAGAAGAGGAGGATCAGTTGGCTGAAGAGAGCGATATGGATGAGGAAGGCGACGAGGAAGAAGTTGAGGCTACACCAAAAGCTGTTCGACGCACACCTCTTCGCAAACGACTGCGGTCCCGAGCTCACCTACTCACACCACCAAGTGACGGTGATGACGAGGGGAGTGATGCCGAGAGTGTTGACGTTACGGAGAGCGTGGATGGAGACGAAGAGGAAGAGGTCGTTGAGGGTGCTGAAGATGAGGAGGAGGATGAAGAAGAAGGAAGCGAGGGCACGGTTGTGGAGGAAGACGAAGAAGCTCCTATCTCGCAGCCGAGGACCCTGCGGAACGGCAAGGTTGTCGGTGAAGAGGTGCAGGAGGAGTTGAGCGAAGAAGAAGAGAACGAAGGGTCCGTTGATCAAGACGCTGCCAGTGTTGATCTGGACGCCGAAGGTGACACTGAGGAAGAAGAGGAAGAAGACGAGCCCATGGAAGAAGACGACGATGGTGAGCGGCTAAAATTTATGCAACGTGTATGCGTGCTCATGTATGCGTTTTCAGTGGATCTGACCGTCGCCACTGCCAAAACCTTGGTTCGCATGCGTCGTGATGACTTAGTGCGACTTTGCGAGACAAGGGAACTCGACGCCGTCGGGACGAAGCCTCAGCTTGCTGAAGCGCTCTTGCAATGGCGTGATCACCATTGCAGCGAAATCAGCTCCCCCCCATCCTCGACTGGTACTGCCAGGCCACCCTCAACGGCACGCCCTCGCACTCGCAGCCATAACACACGGTCAAGCAGCAAGACGCCTCCGGTGCTTCTTCGGTCAGAGAGGACGCACCTGGATGAACCGCGCACACCGCCACTGTCGCCCCACAACAAGGAGAATGAGCCCGAATTCGAACTCGACCTTGGTTCGCTGGGCCTCGACGACCGTGAAATTCCTCCCGAGAAGCTCACCAAACTCGAGAAGATCGGTAGTGGCGGGTTCAAGGATGTCTTCATAGGGAAGTTCAAAGGCCGCAAAGTCGCCATTGCTGAGTTCCGCGGACAGCTCAATGCTAGTGAGTTTTGTCAGAACCTATATAAATGTCTCATATGCTGACTATTCTCATGGCAGTGGATATCAAAGAGCTCAAGCTGTTGGGTGACTTCAGTCACCCCAACATCGTCCGCTTCGTACGTCAAGTTCTCGGTTGCTCTTATATCTGGTCCTGACTTGTTGGCTGTAGCTTGGTGTCAGCATTCCTGAGAATACGCCCCGGGACACTCCCGTCATGATCGTCAGCGAGCTCTGCTCAAATGGTGATCTATTCGACTACATCCGCAATGTCCCTCCTCCGACTTTGTACCGAGCTGTGAGTGATATACATACGTCCTGTATAAGCATACATTTTGACGCGCTGCCTTCTCAGCTGTGTATCATGCTCGATATTGCGCGTGGGCTTGCGTATCTGCACAACCACAAGCCCCCCATCATTCACCGGGACTGCAAGTCGTCGAACATCCTCATCACATCGAAGGGTGTTGCCAAGCTAACCGACTTCGGATTGGCCAAGGTCAAGCAGTCGACGCGCTCGATGATGCGCAGTCTGGTCGGTACCGTCAACTGGCAAGCCCCAGAGCTCTGGCACGCGAAGCCGCAGTACAACCACAAGGTGGATACGTTTGCATGTGCCATGGTGTTTTGGGAGATCTTGCAGTGGCACATCCCTTCGAAGAAGTTCCCATGGGAGGGGATGAACGAGCATGCGATCTATGATATTGTCGGCGCGCGGCGTCAAAGGTGCGTACGTCTCTATCACCACCAATTCTATTCGTCTAATCTTCTTTCGCAGACCGTCTGTTTCAGGATTGCGGAAGCACTGGTGCCCCGAAATCGTAGACCTCATAGAGCTCATGTGGCAGCACGACTACGATGAGCGACCCGACATGAACGAGGTCGTTGAAGAGCTTGAACGCTTGGTGCAGCAGTACCGGTGATCTTCTCTATGGCTTCGTCAGGTCTCATTGCATGGACTTCGTTTAATTGTTATCATTCCTGTTTCTTTTTATTCCTCATTGCTCTTCACCTCACATTTCTGTCTCTCGCTGCTTCAGAGGGGCATCATCTTGGTTTGGAAAACATTATCTCCGATACTCTACATGCATTTTGCGACAACCTCATTAGTTCTCAGCGAAAGGTCGTACTTAGTCTGTGTTCGCTTTGTAACACTCGAGAATCCTTTTCATTCACCAATCATACATCTGGTCTCCGCGCAATGTGTCTATTACTCAATGTATATTAGATTGCAATAGCAGTGCATTTTTTTCGCATACATCTTCGAATTCTGTGGACGTACGTGTGAGCCTAAGGGGGATAGAATGGCTTTTTGCATTGTACAACATGTCAGCACATCAACTATTACAGCATCGTACAGCTACAACCTCCGCGGGTTTTCACATCATCTCCTACTGTCCATCGACGAAAGGCTTGAGATCCACTTCCAGTTTGTTCGTCGCGGAAATGGTTGCCTTCAAGCCGGAAGCGGTGATATCCTGGTCGGTGGCGACACCCCACGCCGTGGTTCTTTTCCCATCCACATCGTACGCCAACTCGACGTAAGAGACAGCTTTCACGTCTGAGCCCTCGCCAATGGAGTGCTCAGCATACTCTCGTACGGAAAGCGTACCATTGATCTGAGAGTTGAGCACTGCAAGAACGGCCGACAGGGAACCGGAACCTTGGCCGACCATTTGACGGGGTTTGCTGTCCCAGATGAAGTCTCCTGTGAGCTGTTTCCCGCCGTTGTCTCCGACGTTCTCCATCTTGTACTTCCTCAGAACGACGCGGCCAGGTGTGTTGGGCAGCTCGTAATGATACGTCTCTTGGAAAAGGGTGATGAGGTCCGAGTACGATAGGTGACCATCCGTCTCGCGTGCTGCCCGCTGAGCGACCTCGAAGAAAGAGGCTTGGAGACGGCGGGGGAGTTCGAGGTGGAGGGAGTGTACGATGGCGGAGGCGACGTCTGCTTGTCCGGACTTAGCGCTGAAACCGACGCTGAGCTTGAGTTCGGGGAGAGCCCGATCGCCGATGGCACTGTTCACCGCACTGAGGACCGCACGTAAACCGGAGCCCGCAATATCAGAGTCGACACCGACGCCCCACCAGGATTCGGCTGATTTGCGGGTGGATTTGGCATCCTCGAGAGCAGGGACGAGCTCGACGTAGGAGGCGGCTTTGACACCGGAGCCTTCGCCTACGCTGTGCTCTGAGTACTCGCGAATGGCATAGTGGAGGTCGAGATGTGTGCTGAGAGCGTCGAGGAGGGCGGAGAGAGGACCGTTCCCGTCACCCCGGATGACACGGAGGACACCATCCACGAGCACGGTACCGTCAAACAGACGTCGTTCATCTGCTGGTTCATCCGTGGCTGTACCATCGGCAACAGATTCCGAGGAGACTTTGAATGACTTCAACACCAGCCTTCCTTCATACTTGCTTCCACCAAACTTGTAAGTTTGCCTGAACGCGGTAGTGATATCATCGACGCGCATCTCCCTTGCCTCGCGGTCTGCAATTTCCTGGACGACCTGGTAGAACGAAACCTGCATCTTGCGAGGAAGGTCCAGGCCAAGATGTTGCTGGACGAGATAGGCAATGCCACCTTTGCCTGACTGAGCATTGACACGAATGACGGCTTCGTACGTGCAACCGAGGTCTGCAGGGTCGATGGGCAGGTATGGAATGTCCCAGTATTGCATCTCGCCAGTCTCTGCGGCAGCGGCGTGCCGGACCCGCTGGGCCTCGAATCCTTTCTTGATAGCGTCCTGATGCGAACCAGAGAAGGCGGTGAAGACCAGCTCGCCTGCATATGGGTGTCGAGGGTGGATGGGTAGGTCGTTGCAAGCGGTAACGACATCAATGACACTCTGTAGGTCGCTGAAGTCGAGGTGGGGCGGGATGCCCTGAGTGTAGAAGTTAAGGGCCAGGTTGACGATGTCGACATTGCCTGTTCGCTCGCCGTTGCCGAACAGACACCCTTCCACACGATCTGCGCCTGCCAGAAGAGCAAGCTCGGCTGCTGCTATACCCTGACCTGGATATGGCTGGTATAAGATTACATGCAATCAAACAAATATCGACAGCACGGACCTCTGTCATTGTGTGGGTGCAGACTGACGACGATCTTCTCTCGTTCCGAAATATTTCGGCAGAAGTTCTCAATCTTAACCAATTGTGTGAGATTGCAATCCTACTCCAGTCAACATTTTATACGTACCTGATCTGCATAGTGATTTGGCGGCGCAATTTCGACTGTGGCGGGAAGATTGAAGATGATACGCTCCTCTCCTAGACCTGCCTTGCCCCATGCTGTTTTCACCGCTTCGCAGACTGCAAGAGCAAACTCCGGCTCCGTCTGCGTAAATGTCTCCGGACTGTACTCGTACTTGAATTGCGTGCCATACTTTGCAGTGGCCTCGTCCGTTAGCTGACGAACGAGCTTTGTATGTCGGATTGCGAGCTCGATGGTTTCTTCTTTTGAGTTACGGAAAACGACGTCGCGGAAACATGGGCAGGTGGCGTTGTACATATGTACGATTGCTTTCTTGCATCCCGCTAGGGCGTCCATAGTTCTCTTGATGAGATCCTCCCTGGCAGGAGTGAGAACCTGAGCTCAACATGCTTTCAGCACTCCACCAGACCACCAAGGTACGAAGATCCACTAACCTGTATCCAAACATCTTCCGGTATCTGCTTCTCCTCGATCAGCCCCCTCACGAAGTTGAAGTCGGTATCACTCGCGGCTGGGTATGCGATTTCAATCTCCTTCAGCCCACACTTGATGAGCGTCTTGAAGAAGATTTGTTTCTGCTCAATGGTCATAGGATTCGCCAAGGCCTGGTTGCCATCTCTGAGATCCGTTGACAGCCATATGGGTGCTTTCTTGAGGACCTTGGAGGGCCATTGTCGGTCGGAGAGGTTGAGAGGAGTGTATGGCCTGTACTTGATGGAGGGGTCGGAACTGGGCACCGTTGGACGGATTAGTGCGTCCGATCCGAGATCAAAAGGGAGCGAACATACAGCATGGGCATGGCTGGTATCGTCTAGCGAGATATTCGTCGGAATTAACAGCAGATGGGCGGGGAGATACGCTGCATAGAGCGATGGTCTAGCAGCTTTTATAGCAAGAAATGAATTGAGGTACAGAGGGAGGTGAATTGCCCGAGGCGCACGTCTTTCGCTGCAGCACGAGTCATCTCGATCATTCCAAAACTTTTAGCACGTGCATGCATGAGCCCTCCATCTCTCCAATAAACAACCTTCGGCCGAATGCATTTCTACTTCAGTGAAACCATTTGCGAGTACGCGTCTGAGAGGCCTCTCTTCAAGAAATGGAATCCAAGATCACAATACGTCGGTTGTGCCAGGCCGAGCTCCTCAAAAAAAAAAGAATCCAAGATCACAAGTTGGTTGCTGGGTGGTGTAGGAGCGATCGCGCGAAAGGCAAGCACCTCATGAATCCGTGCCACTGTGGAACGTGGATGTCATGACATTCGGTAGTATTACTTGTGGTATACAATGTAGGGTATCCAACAGATGTCCTTGCCAGTACAATAATCCTCCCAGATCCTGGAAATTGAAGCCTCAATTCATCAAGTCCACGATGACAGGGTTGTACTCGTGCATAGCCGCATTTACGCTCACTCGTATGTTGTCACGATCGTGCGTGGCATTCGCGGGGTTGATCTCAGCCCCCTGTGCTTCATGTATGTGACCGAAGACGTGCAGTCGACAGTTGGACAGCTCGGGGCTGTCGAGGCGACTCCTCAGGGCGTAGCAACCAGCGTGCTTACCCCGCTTCGTAACGTCGCAAATGCCATGTGCTGGGGTATGAGTGAGGAGGATCTCGGTGGAGGTGGGTATTTGGGCGTAAATGCTGCTCCCGTCTGAGCTTGTGAGCGTCCCGTCGTATTGGAAGGCCCCCAGGGCATATCTAGGAGCTGCCTGCATAGAAGTCTTAGAAACGATGTTGAAGAAACAGTGGGCAGTGTACTAACCGGTGAACCATACAACTTCCATACCCTACTACCCACTGTGATCTCTAGCGGCTCGTATTCAAGATAGTACACTCCGGCCTGGCGGGTCTTCTCGCAACGCATCAAGTGCTGGGCAGCTATGATATCCTGTTTGAAAGGGAGTTGTCAACAAAATCTTCGCGTGAACAAACATGGACGGCCTACCTTAGACGGAATACCTTCCCCTGCGGACGCGAATGGACCGTTCTCACCCCAGTCATCGTCCAAGCATAACTATACATCGCTATATCAGCGGATACCGGGTCCTCATCTGGTATACGAGACCTACATCATGGTTTCCTGCAATCAGCCTGCAAAATCGAGGTCAGTACGCGTCTACCGTTACAGCGAACTGACAAGACGAAGGCATACACTTTGATGGGATGAGGTAGCTCCTTTATCCATTTCAGCGTCTTCTTGAGCTGTGGCAAATGACCCCAGCTGCTCAAATCACCGGAGTGGAGGAGCACGTCTCCGTGAGGAACGCGATATGTTCGTGAGTGGGTATCGGAGATGCACACGAAACGCGTCCATCCGTCTCCTGGATGTGGTGGCGGTTCGAGTACATCGTACTCAATATACACGCGTGCTGTCTCTGTGGTCTCCGAATTCATTGCGATTGTCGATAACTTTGATGACTCGAATGGTAGAGTGAGTTTTGCTGGGTTTGCTGGGGTCGCAAGCGCAAGCGGACGACTGCGGCTTCGTTTACGACGAGAGTATTTGTTTACGAGCTGATGAATGGTTTCCATGCAGTAGCCCTCGTCTCAACGTCGTCGAGGGAAAGAAGAAAGAAGTGTAGAATCCAAACATGGCGGTGTGGAAGATACTCGCTTTGGACAAATGCCAGCGTAGATCTCGCGGTGGGCAGATAAGCGCTCATGCCCTGCTACTGGTACTATAGGTGGTATAGCTAGTAGTATTAGATGAATTGTTGTACAGTTCTTGTGCACTACTTCACTGGTTCCCTTACATCTTCATCAGCTTCAGCACTGCTTCACATGCGGGTGCATTTCATCTCAGTATAGAACTGTACGTGCGAGGTATCGAAGACTCGAAGGTGCAGTCAAGGACTTACTACTACTGTACGGCCACTGCCTCGGTCCCAGCATCTGCCCAGTGCTGTCATCGCTTTCGTATATGCATCGCGGTGCGGAGGCTTGTGGAGTTGACTCATAGAAATCACGCACTCGGTACATCTGAACCATGGAGTACTGATCACCACGCCGATGCAACCTGAAGGGTGGGCCATCTGCTCGTGCAACGGAGTCACTAGCCCCCATTGGTAGGAGGTTGTGGATGCAGCTGCGCATGAGGGTCAGTTTAGATTTTGGGTCGAAAGCTTGCAAGTCCCCTCACCACAGATACTGGGCGAGGGACAGGACTGAGCATACGTTCGTTGAGCGCTCGCATTGCTAGCAACCCTTCTTTGAACTGCACGTTCTCCGCAACCACGGAGGAAAGTTCGCTAGTCTTCTTTTCCAAATCGGCCTTAGCATCCGTAAGCTCTTTCGATTGGTTCTTCTTTGTTTCTGTGACCTCCTTCGCAAGGCCAGTGATTTGCTCATGAAGATGCGCAACTTCTTTTCTATGCTGCAGAGCCATGTCTGTCACCGTCTTTTCCAGATCACGGATTTTCTCCTGTAGTTGCTGGATCTCTGCATCTTTGGCTTTCAGGTCGTGTTCTTTATCTTGCGAAACATTCCCGTCTTCGTTGTCTAAGTCTACGGTCGTGCCAGGCTCCGAGCCTGCGAGAGGTTCGAGTACCGACAGTGTACTGGTATGATCATCCGATGTCACAGTCGTGGGTCGAGACAGCTCGCCGACGTCGGCCTTCGTCTCGGTGTGAGTAATCAGCTGGTCTGCGAAAGGTGTAGGCTCTGGGTCGGCGGTCTTGTTAGGAGATGGCGAAGGGGTCTGAAGGGAGCGTGCACTGCTGCTGCTCTCAGGAGTTTCTGCAACGACGCTCGGGGAGATCAAGTGCTTGTACTCGATGGCAATCTCTTCTGTAAGGGTTGTGGCTGGACTTGAAGGTGGATGAGTGGAAATTTCATTCGCACAGTACGCGGCGTGAACACTGACTTACCTCGTGAGTGGCGTTACAGGGGACGGAATCGAGCTACGAAGAGGTTCTTCGAATCGGCGAGCATTGTGTGATGCGGAAAGCGGGCTTGGAAAAGGTGGTGGAACCCAGCCGGTGTGAACAGGAATTGGTAGTAGAGTCGTAATGATATCTCTGAATGTTTCGTATGAGCATTGCGCAGAGTAAGAAGGCAACGACCCTAAGTCGCCAACCTTGTCAATGTGGCAAAAGCCTCGTCAACGCCGGTGTTGTCGCGTGCCGACGTCTCCATAAACTTGACCCCCAATTCTAGAGCAAACTCTTGCGCCTGTTTTCTCAGAGCGTCTTGCTCGCCTGTCTCATCGTCGGCTTTGCATCTGACGAGGATTTGACAGGTCCCTTTGGTAGCATATTGCTCTATTAACGGCTGCCATCTTTCCTTGATATCTAACCAGCATTCGGACTCAACGTGCGTGATACGCATATCGCCAGAATCGATCACGTACTGGCAAGAGAATCTTCGTGCTGAAATACAATCATGATACCAAGAGCCCACGGCATGTAGTCTGGTATCATCGGGTGATACCCCATGAATTCCTCTAGACCAGGAGGATCCATCTACAACGCCAACATCAGGATGATGTTCTGCGAAACGATGAAGAGCAGTGGAAAGCTCCTACCACGCTGACTCGAATTGATCTCCCGTCGAGTTCTATTATGGTGTGCCTGACTTCTAGAAACATTGTTATACGCATGCTGGGGTCGTATGTGTGGTCGCAAAAGCGCTCCACGAGGCACGTCTTTCCGGCATCTGCAATACGAGGCGTTCACCGTTCGCACTGAGAAGCGCCTTTTCATTCGTTGGAGGACTCACTGCCATCACCAAGGAGGAGAATCTAGACAATCGGCTCGTTAAGCCTAGTGTACTGCAAGAACGATTGAGGAACCTACGTTTATTGAATCTGGGTCGTCCTTGGGTTTACCAGATTTGGGATCATCGGACTTCGTACGAATCAGGTTCCTGAAAGCTGCTCTCATTTCAAGTTAAGTATGAAGAAGAGACAGGATGCGAAAGTCGAAGAACGAACTTGAAAACGACGTATGCGGAAGCTGTGCCACTGACACGCGCTGAGCTGTCATAGTAGCATCGCTGTGGCACATTCCTCGGCGGCATTGCTTTGCACAGGGAAAATTACCGTCGAGTGGCTGATGGGCAACGTCTTGTAGGAGAATAACGGAGAACCAAGAGCAAAATATAAGCGACCGTGCAGGATTCTGCATGCAAATTCATTCGTTCAGTTCTACAAACAGATCTGCATCTCTGGCAATCGTCTGTATGGCCTGTAAAGTCGGATGCAGTTTCGAGAGCCGTGCAGACATAGAAGCAAGCTGTTCTGCTTGCTTCCCAACTTCAGCTCTTGCCTCCGTCGCCTCTTTAAGGTGCTTGGCAATCTCAACTTGCGCATTCTCGAGCTCGTTGGTCTTCTTCTCGACCTGAGCTTTCACGTCGGCCAGTTCTTGCGACACTTTTTGCGTCCCGCCCTTCAGTTCCTTCATCATATTGGTAATCTGTTCGTGCAGGTGCGAAACTTCTTTCCAATGCTGCTCTTTCATGTCGGCAATCGTCTTCTCCTGGTCTTCCAAGGTTTTGCGCAGCCAGGTGACGTCTTCGTCTGTCTTGGGAGCACCGGGCTCTGAGGCACTGTCGTTCGCTTCTGGTCGTTCTGGGGTAGACACGACAGTTATCACTGGGGTTGTATTGTCGGCAGCGATTCCCGATGCAGTCACCAAGTCGATTTCATCAGGAAGGAAATTTTCTACTCGAGGTGGAGGTTCGGTGAGCACATAGTCGGACTGACAAGTTTGGTTCACGTACTACGTAGGGCTTGAACAAAATTCTCCAACTGCATGATGCGGTCGCGTACATGATCGCCTGAAGTATTACTAGAGCGGTATGAATTAGTGAAGGCGTAATGTCATGTTGAATTAAATGTACCGTACCCAAACGCTGTCTTCGGAGCGAGGTCTCCCACTTCATAAACACATAAACCGGCCTAAGTTTTACTGATAAGCTAGGTCCGAAGAGTACGACGCAGTGATATAGTCACCTGTTGAAGCTGGCTGCACGACTGACAGGGATATTGTCCATCGCACTGATAATTTATACGTCAATGGTGAATGATCAGGAGGGAGAACGCTAACCCACCGTTGACTGGCTTACAGGGCCTGAGACTTGGCAGTTGACGCAGATCTTCGGACAGGTCCTAAGTGAGTTGTGAGACTCAGGTGTGAGAACAGAACGCAGAACATGCAAACCTTGGAGACCTCGGAGGTCTCACTCCCGCCCGCTTTGCCGATGGCTCTAGTTCCGCATTCACTTGAACATCACTTTGCGTTATTTCTTCGTCCTTCTTTGGTGACGGAGGGGGATTTGAGGAAGGAGAATTGAGAACTTCGTGTGCCAACTTCAACGTGTCTTGCTCGACGTAGAGATCGTCCCGTGTGAAAACTGGTGTGATGCTGGCCTCAGGCTTCGTCTCTGACGACGAGTCTCGTGCATCCTGCGTCACCCCAGAATTCTTGCCATGCAGCATGTTGGATACAGCCTCGACTGTGTACGGAGGACCTGCGAGACCATTCGGCCGCCATTTCACAGGGGTCCAGTCTTGTTCAGGTAAAGATGGTGAAGATGAAAGGGTAGAAGTGCTTTCCTGTGATTCATGAAGTGGAAGGGGATGGGGAGACGGGGCTCGAGTGGGGCGGAAAAGACCACCTATGTTGCTCCAAGTAGTCTTTCGCGACATAGTTGTAAGCTTGCTGTAATGCAAGTAAGGTGAGAGCAAGTTTGTTGCCAGAGCAGCAATTTGGCCACGCACCTAATGGACGGACGCCAGTACACAAGATACACCTATACCTCGCAGTGAAGGAAGGCAACACTAATAAGACGCGTCCATCTTATTCCTCAGTCCTTTCTGCCAGTCATGTATCACGACTCGTTGAGCGCGCGACTGAGACGAGTTCTCAGGGATTTTCTACCGCCGCCGTGTGGCATCAATCAAGCTCCAAAAAGGAAGGGAAACGTGGGATGAAGCCTGAAGTATAGGATATATGCTGTGTTGCTGGATGAACCTGGTGGCTGGAATGAAAAAGACAGAAGAGTCCAATGTTCGCTGGACCAAATGGGTAGCGCCCAACGCGATAAGCAGCGGACAGATCGATCTAAGATCTGAAATTTCGAGTCAAGGTGCTCAACAGAATCCTTCCTCTGAATTTGCTCTGAATCCTCACAACCACTCGACCATTCGATCCCATCACAATGTCTGGCACACTTACCGTGTCTCCAGGAGCATCCCCATTCCCCTGGGGAGCCGTCTCAATCGCTACATTCACCCAAAAAGCCGAGCTTGTTTTCGATCAAGGCGCATCGGGAGTGACCCTCGCCCTCGACGGCACGACTATCACAGACGACCAGGAGATTATCAAAGCTCTTGCAAAGGAGGGAGGATTGGCAGATGAGAGTGTAAAGGTGCGTCTTGCGGCAATTTCATGAGAGATATCGCGTGAGCTTACCAAGGACGACGCGCCAGACTCAATCGTACTTTGACCTTGCGGCGTCCATCCCAAAGCTCACAGCGTTCCCGGACATCACAGCTGCCCTCGACTCTGTCGACGATCACCTTGCTTACCGCACCTTCTTGGTGGGCCATGACTTCACTGCAGCCGATTTCGTACTCTGGGGCGCACTCAAAGGTGAAGTACATCTCATCTCCATGGAGTGCAATTCGGATGACTGATCCTGTATCGCATGCTAAGGCAGCGTGAAGATTGTGGGTCTTTTGAAGAACAACAAACACGTTCACCTCAACCGATGGTATGCCCACATCGAGAGCCTCGAGTCTACTCAACTCGCATCAGCCAGTCTCGTCGGTACGACCTATACTCTCGTCCAGATCATTCACATGCTCTTTTCTGATTGCTTGCAATTTTGTGCAGAGGCAAAGGCAAACAAAGCACGATCCACCAAGACTGCAGCATCGTTCGCACTCGGCTTGCAAGGCGCGAAAGATGGTCAGGTGGTGACCCGTTTCCCTCCCGAGCCTTCCGGCTATCTGCATATCGGACACGCGAAGGCTGCCATGCTCAACCAATACTTCGCGAAGATGTACAATGGGAAGATGTTGATCCGGTTCGATGACACGAATCCTACGAAGGAGAGGGTGAGAGCAGTCTCCGTCTGTAGCTGTCGTGAATTTGTCTGATGAGAGGTCGTGTAGACGGAGTTCGAGGAGACGATTTTGGAAGATTTGGCGTTGTTGGATGTTAAAGGAGACCAGGTCACGCATACCTCCGACTACTTCGATCACTTATATGACTTGGGGATCAAAATGATCAAGACTGGAAAAGCATACGCTGATGACACTGAGCAAGCGCAGGTGAGTATAGTATTGCTTCAACTGTGAACTCCTCGCTGACACTGCGTTTAGATGCGAGACGAGCGTTGGAATGGTGTTGCCTCCAAACACCGAGAGGACAGCGTCGAGGACAACTTGAAGCACTTCGAAGAGATGAAGACTGGTTCCGACGAAGGCATCCGGTGGTGCATCCGCGCCAAGATTAGTGTCGATAACCCCAACAAAGCCATGCGCGACCCTGTTATCTACAGATGCAACCTCATCCCACACCACCGCACGGGGTAAGAATTGCTCTCGCATCCTTCTGGGTCGCATAAAAACATAAGCTGATCTGTAATTTATTTCCAGCGGGAAATGGAAGATCTACCCTACGTACGATTTCGCATGTCCCGTCGTCGACTCGCTAGAGGGTGTCACTCATGCTCTGAGAACGAATGAGTACCGTGATCGCAATGCGCAGTACTTCTGGATGATCGACGCCCTCGACTTGCGCAAGGTCAACATCTGGGATTTCAGGTGAATGCTATCCCATTGACATATGCACATGCTCCAAATTTGATATTCTGCTTACCGCTGTCTTTGCTCTTTCTTGACAGTCGCCTCAACTTCATCTACACTCTCCTGTCAAAGCGCAAACTCCATTGGTTCGTCGACACGGGCAAGGTCCGGGGCTGGGACGATCCTCGTTTCCCAACCGTCAGGGGTATCCGCCGACGTGGCTTGACCGTCGAGGCACTGAGGCAGTTCATGCTCATCCAAGGTCCCTCACAAGCTGTCGTCTCTTTGGAGTGGGATACACTATGGACGCTGAACAAGAAGATCATCGATCCCATCGCCCCGCGGCATTGGGCTGTCGCCAAGGAGGGCAAGTAAGTCTTATGCTCAATGTTCAGTTGTCAGATTGGCTTGCGCCAGATGATTGACATGAATGTTGTTGGCAGGGTGCCTGTTACTATCAAGGGCGGCCCTGCTACTCCTGAGGTGAAGACACTGCCAAAGCACAAGAAGAACCCTGAAGTAGGGGAGAAGAAGACCGTGTTTGCCTCGCAGATCCTCGTTGAGCAGGAGGATGCTCTTTCGTTCGAGGACCAGGAGGAGGTAAATATCTAACCGTCGTTCCGTCAATCAAGGCTGAATTTCATTGATCTCAGATCACCCTCATGGACTGGGGAAACGCGATCGTCCGCACGAAAACCGTGGATGCCACCGGCAAAGTGACTGCGATCGAAATGGACCTGCACCTGGAGGGTGATTTCCGAAAAACCAAGAAGAAAATCACCTGGCTCGCCCAGCCGACGGCCGAGCACGCGCTCGTCGACGCCACGCTTCTGGACTACGACTACCTGATCACGAAGAAGAAGTTGGAGGAGACAGACAACGTCGAGGACTTCGTCACGCCCGTCACTGAGTTCCGCGAGGAGGTCCTCGCTGATGCGAACGTGCACGATCTCAAGAAAGGCGACATCATGCAGTTCGAGCGCAAGGGATACTACATCTTCGACGGCGCTGCTGAGAATGGCCGTTTGGAGTTCATTCATATCCCTGATGGTCGTGCTGCGAGCATTGCGAGCAAGGCTGGTCCATCGGCATCCGTCGCAGCACCTGCTGCCACTCCTGCTGCTTCCGCTGCCACCTCCGATACCCCTACGGATACGAAGATGTACCGTGTCGACAAGGTGTACGGCAACGACGCACTCGTGACGCCCACAGATACCAAGATGTACAAGGTGCCGAACGTCTACGACGCGTAAGAGGAGGTTTGTGTAGGTTACAGACGAAAGGAGGATCAGCAGTTCATCAAGATTCATGTATCGATATATCTCTGCATGGCTTTGGCAAGCATCTAACGTTGTATTGTGTCATTTTCTGGTCGTGTGTTCTAACAATTTCCGTTTGAACGGAGGATATGTAGGGCGCGTAGAGCCGGGCGTAGCGGGAACGAGGGGTGTATTCGCCACATTCACCCGCCCACCTCTGAGCGATATACACGAGTTACGTTGAACACGCAACGTGCTTTCCAAGGTCGAACCACCCTCTGAAAACGACAGTGCGGACTCACGATGACATCACAAGGCGTGGTCGCAATTCCGCTCACAGGACACAGCTTTCGCAGTGCTCCAAGGTAAGTAGCTGTTAACACCTCGACCTATGCATAATGATACGGTTCTGACTTATCGAATGTCGAACATTCACAGCTGCTTCGACGTTCTCTGTTTGCCCAAAGAGAGTACGAAGATGCAAGTATCCTGAGTCTCGGATAAACTGCGATGATAATGCGATCCTGGGCGTGTTTCTGAAGGTTGAAAGCTTTGATAGGAATGATGGTGGAAATGCGAAGCGAGGTGGGCCGTCGAAGACGGTGTGTATCTAATGGAAGAGCAGCCTGCGTTGGGATGGACGGTCGCACACGCCCACCCCGGTTCCGCATCCTCCGATCGGAGGGCAGCTCATATGGGTATGTTTCTCGTATCAATCTCCCCGACAGATGGGGCGCCCGTTGCTGCTGCAGCTTTCCATTTCGTTGAATCTTTCTCCTTTTGACCCTCTCTTTCGCATCACTACTGCTGCTGTCCTCTGTTCCAGATTGCCGAATACACAGCTGTTGCGCCCAGCGTGGTGGAGGCTGTTGTTGACGGAGATTACCGTTTGGGACCTTTAGGTCTCTCACCCGTAGCAGCCGAGCTAATCACTCAACCAACCATGACGATACAGCAAGTACAACACTCTATGATCCCGAGTCCTGTCCGTCGGATGCACGACTGGTCTAGGAGGCTTCCAGCACTTCCTCCAGCCCCGGCGGCTGTCAGAAGCTAGTTCGTTTCCTGTGAGCTCCGGTCGTAGCACGCCTTCTCAAAAGTGGATTCCGCGTTTGCGGTGTTCGCCAAGGCACACGATACCCATGACTCGGACTACAATACAGCACTTCCAGGCCTGTACCAATAGTGGCGTTACACCAGTGGGTGTAAATACGCACCTCGTGTCATGCCTCGCTCATACGACACATCGCCAGCCCCCGTCTCTGTCGCTCCTCAAAAGCCTCGGGGCCCCCGCCGCCCGGCCAGCTTGCATCTGTCACTGACCCACCCCAAGGCAGTTCGCCGCCGCACATCTGCCTATTGTGGACACACCCTGGGATTGCCACACGAAGCTCTTCCCAACAAATATCGGGTTCCGGTTCCATACTATTCCAAATTCTCGTTTTATCAGCGCCGCCGTCACCGCATAATTCTCACTGCGCACGCGTCTTGTTTACCCCTCCTTTCCGCCTATTATACGTACGCTGAACGTTCGGTGTTTATGGCTGGCTCGCCTTACCCCCAGCTCTCTCCGGACTCCAAGCTTTTCGAGTCCGATATGACGCTCGCCGCCTCACAGGCTTGCGGAAAGGCTAGTGATGGCGAGAAGGCCTATTCAATGAGTGACGCGGTATCAGCAAGCAGTGGTGAGGAAGATTACCCCGATGGAGGCCTCCGAGCGTGGATGATAGTGTTCGGAGTAAGTATCCTATTGAGTCGTACAGTCGTCGATATCTGACTACCTCTCTTCATAGTGTACGTGCGGGGCGTTTGCAACTTTTGGGTATTTGAATGCGTGGGGGGTGAGCAGTCCTCAAATGTTCAATTGAGTTGCGAGGCTGACGGTACCTTCAGGTGTTCCAAGCCTATTATGAAGAGAACACGCTCCAGCATGTCTCACCTTCCACCATGTACGTTCCCTCTCGTTCACGCTATCCATTTCTTGCCTCATCATCGTTCATACCCCAGTGCATGGATAGGTTCAATACAAGTACGTGCCCATTCCATTCTACACCGCGTATGCATATCCTGATCATTTCGTCTTCACAACCAGAATGCATTCGTCTTCTTTCCCGGCCTCATCACGGGTCGCATGTTCGACAAAGGCTACCTGAAGCTCCCCTTAGCCATCGCGTCGGTAGTCCTGGTGATGTCGACGTTCCTCATCGCACAATGCTCCAAGTACTGGCACTTTCTTCTGTGCCAAGGCTTTGCGACCGGAGTGAGCCATCTCTGCATCGTCTTCTCAATCGTGTATACTGACAGAACGGCGCACAGATTTGCTCTGGAATCATCTTCGGACCTATGATTGGAGTCCTTGCGCATTGGTTCAAGAAGCGGAAAAGTGTCGCGTTCAGTCTTGCCTCGTTAGGGTCAGCGATTGGTGGTATCACGTTCCCCATTGTCTCCCGGAACTTGATCCCGAGAGTAGGGTGGGTTCGGTTCGATGTTGTACGCTGAAAACAAGAAGCTAACTCAAGATCTAGCTTTGCATGGACGATGCGCATCCTCGGCTTCATACAGCTCGCTGCCCTCATCATCACCAACCTCACACTTTCACGACGGCTACCACTCAAGCCTAGTACACCATCTCTCGTCGACTTTCGCGCATTCAAGGAGCCTGCATACACAATATTCTGCGCCGCTGGTTTTTTGGGCTTCCTCGGTCTCACGACAGTACGTGGCGTCCTCCCATCTATCTATGCCGCAGTGTTACTGACGTCGTGTTTGGTTGCGCAGCTACTCACATACATCGACATCAGCGCCGTGTCAGTTGGCATTCCCTCGAATTTCGCATTCTACCTCGTGTCTGTGGTCAATGGCGGCTCAGCGGTGGGCAGGTTGATCGGTGCGCCCATCGCTGATAGACTCGGTGAGTCTCCATTTTTCGAGGGACATTTGTGAGCAACAACTGAAAAAAGATCCAGGTGCTGTCAGCGTCCTCGCGCCCGCTTCATGCCTCGCAGCAGCAACGACCTTCGCCTGGCCCTTCGCCCGCTCCAAAGCCGAGTTCGTCGTCGTCGCCCTCTTCTTCGGCATCGCATGGGGCAACTTCAGCGCGCTCATGTTCACGCCCATCGTGGAGCTGAGCAAAGTCGAAGACGTCGGCACCCGCATCGGCATGTTCACGACCATCCTTGCGTGCGGGTCTGTCCTTGGCCCGCCGATCTCTGGCGCGATCAACGAGAGAACGGGCACGTACGTCCCCGTCGCGGTTTTTGCTGGTGAGTTTGATGTCGAATTTGCTTGTTGTTTCTTCTCCCGTGTTGACTGACGGATGGCGGTGATGATCTTTTTAGGATGCATGATCATTGGCTCGATATCTTGTCTTCTCATCGTGCGGTACATTGTGCTGCGGCGGTGGCGAGGAAGGTTCTAGCTCCCCCCAATACCCGTTGCCATTTCAGTTTCTCATTCACGCATTTCCTTGTCTCTGTATGACCCTCACGGACTCTTGCATTTTACGCATTGCTTTGCATATTGATAGATGCATACTCATTCACGAATCACGAAACTTACGACCTTTTAAGCTGTAATACTTTATTGCTGTATCATTATAGTTCAACCATACCCTGGAGCCTTCTTTTACTTACATTGCTCGTTCTGATCATCATGATTTTTCCGGATTCTTAGGATGGGCTACCCTATTTCCTGTAGATATCGAGAACGTCGCATCCGCTGTACACGACCCCACAATTCATCATAACACGGTCACGCTGTTGGATCTTTTGGAGAGTGTGATTTGGCAAATAACATGGTGAAGCTTGAAAGCAGCAGCTTGCACAATGCAAGCAGAGCGCGTGAAGGCCCTCGATCAACAAAGCCAAACAAGCGAGCGACGCGTACGCCCAAATGACGCGTCTTGCTCGTCCTCCGCGTCTTCGTCGTGTATTCTTATCCTTTCCTTTCCTTCTCCTCCCTCCGCAACATCCCAGAGACGTGCAGCTATGGTGGCAACAACAACAGAACAGGTTTGTGTTTGATTTCTAGCCCAAGATACCAAGGGAATCGCTGATCTCACATTTGTTCATTTGAATTAGCTGAACACACTGGCGGCGACCACAGTCGGTACGCCTTACCTCTCCCCATACTTCGACGTCAACTAACCACCATTACTACACCCAGTCGTCCACCCACTAGTCCTCCTCTCCGTAACAGACCACCACGCCCGCGCCGCCTCGCGCACACCCAACAAACGCGTGATCGGGATCCTGCTCGGACAAGCGACGGACAAGCAGATCAACGTCGCGAACTCGTTCGGGATCCCCTTCGAGGAGGACGAGAAGGACTCGAAGACGTGGTTCTTGGACCACAATTACATCGAGGGCATGTGGGAGATGTTCAAGAAGGTGAACGGTCCGTGAGTTCCCTTGGTTGTGAGGTGTTTGGG
Source organism: Steccherinum ochraceum (assembly GCA_004332605.1). NCBI lineage: Eukaryota > Fungi > Basidiomycota > Agaricomycetes > Polyporales > Steccherinaceae > Steccherinum > Steccherinum ochraceum. The sequence continues at coordinate 57,752 of RWJN01000024.1, forward strand.
GTCAGAGGTGTGCTGACTTTGCTTCGGTTTGGATGGTTGTGTGTTTAGCGAGGGAGAGGATGATTGGGTGGTATCATACGGGTCCGAAGTTGAGGGCGTCGGATTTGGAGATCAATGAGTTGTTGAAGAGGTTCATCCCGAATCCTGTCATGGTCATTGTCGATGTGCGACCGCAGACAGTGGGTATCCCCACCGATGCGTACTTTGCGGTGGAAGAAATCAAAGACGTGCGTTCTTTTCTTCCTAGCCTATTGACCATCTCTCTAACGGTCGTTCCTCTGTTTTTGCCCGCGCATACAACAGGACGGCACAGAAACGCGCAAAACCTTCCTCCACGTCCCCTCCCAAATCGAAGCCGAAGAAGCAGAAGAGATCGGCGTCGAGCACCTCCTGCGCGACATCAAAGACAGCACCACCACCACCCTCGCCACCCGCGTCTCCGAACAACTCGCCTCTCTCCGAGGCCTCCAATCCCGCCTGGGCGACATCCAACACTACCTCGCGGACGTCGCAGCGGGGAAGATGCCCGTGAACCACCAGATCGTGTATCACCTCCAGGACGCGCTGAACCTCCTCCCGGATTTGAGAGAGCCGGAGGTGACGAGCAGCTTCGCGAGCTCGACGAACGATCAGCTGTTGGTGGTGTATTTGAGCAGTTTGTTGAGGGCGGTGATTGCGCTGCATGCGCTTGTGGACAACAAGGCGACAATTGGGCGGGCAGAGCTGGAGGAGGGTAAGACACCAGAGGAGAGGGAGAGGGAGAAGAAGGAGGCGGAAAAGAAGGAGAAGGAGGCGAAGGAGGGCGAGAAGAAGGATGGAAAGGATTCAAGTAAGAAGAGCAACGAGGATAAGGGGCTATAGTCGTATCTGCTTTACATGTCTTTCTGTTTCTTTTTTATATCGCCTCGTATACACCCCGCATTTTCTCAAAATCATAGGCCGGCACTTGCGGGATGAGGGTGGCATGTTCGAACTTCGCATCGCGGTAGTATTGAATAGTAATTTATTCTTTGCAAAACGTGACGACAACAACAGCGTCGCAGCACTCAGTCGTCTCTCCCTATGCTTTTGCTTCGACGACTTCGACGCAACACACATAACAAACAAGCTTTCATCTTCGATTCCGGCGTAAGGATTAGAGTGAGAGAGCAATGTTGTAGTATTAGAGCGGGACGCGCCGCCCACGACAAGGCTAACTGCTCTACAGAATAAAAAGGGTTCTAAGGGGTAAAGCAGAGCGCGGCCGGCGACGACGCATACTGTTGAGATTGCATTTACTTGGAAACGACGAAGGTAGGGCCCTTGTAGCCTTCTGACGCGATACCTGTACAGAATGAGAGGGATGGTGAGTGTACTGGTCGGAAAGAGGAGAGGAGAGGGTGTACGAACCGGAGATAGGATCCATCTTCTGCTCGATTGCACGCTCGTTCGAGGCCTGCTCCCACTCCTTGTTGAGAGTCCTGGGTGGTGGTGGGGCTGCAAGAAGAGAAAAAGCACAGTGTCGCAGTCAGTTTGCGCTGTTGATTGGGAGAGTAAACACGAATGGTCGTACCCATCGACTTGACACCAGCACTGACAGCACCAGCGACCGCCATGGCGCCAACAACAGCGAGAAGGATCTTCAGAGAGTCACCAGGAGCAGAGATGGGTTTCCGAGGACCGTGGGGACCGAAAGCGACGTAGTAGGCTGTTTTTCACGCAATGAGCGTCGGTTCGGACATAAACGGGTACACAAGAAAGAAAGCGATCGGCGTTGCACACAATCGCGTAGAAAACATGCAAAAGCATTTATTCCGTCGGTGCGGTACTGCACGCGCACGAGAAGAAGGCAAAGGCACACCAGACCGAGTACTCACCAGCCTTCTTCTCCTCAATGGAAAGCCCCTTCCAGTCCTTCTTCTGGAGCTCGGCGAGCTGCTGGTGCACAGCCAGCTGGTCGTCGTGGTTCAGGTTCTCCCATTGAGCCTCGACGTTCGACAGAGGGATCACGCTCTGGGATGCGGAGGTAGAGGCGGCCGTGGAGGACGCGTTGGCAGTCGCAGCGATGCCACGCGCGCGGACGAGGGGCGCCGCGGTGCGGAGAGAAGAACGCGCCAGGCGGAGTGGGAGAGCTTGCATTTTTGCTGGCGAGGAGAAAAATGAAGGTGAAGGTCGGGGGCGGCGGCGGCGACGAGGAGACGAACGACGACGACGAGGGTTTTGGGTGGGGAGGGGCAGGAGGAGACGACGATGATAGGCGGGATTTTGGGAGGAACGGGTTTTGGGCGTCTCAGAAATGCCTCAACGCTCACTCGCCCGGCCAGAAGCGGCATCGACGCCTCCGGGACCGTCCGGGCCTGAGCCAGAACGGCCTGGAGAGGACGACAAAACACTGCACGCAGACCTCGGAGGGGCTATGATATATAGATTCAATCATTCGCATACGGACACAGGAGGTGCACTACAGGCACTACAGGTGGTACTATGAACAACAACACAGGCAGCAGGACGAGCAGACAGACATGTCAAGAAAAGTCGGCGAGAGATCAAGAGCAACAGACAAATGATACACTAGAAGCACAACGACATTGACGACGGGGGATCATAGCTCATACAAACAGGAATCGGGGAATCGGGTGCGGGGCATCTAGGATGCTTCGGCGGCACCACCTGCCTGAGGGCAGTCGCGGGAGATGTGGCTATAAAGATCATCTCAGCACGCGTTTGCAGCTACATCATGCAGCACAACTCACCCCTCGGATCCGCAAGTGTAGCAGGCACGGCGCTGGGGTTGCGGGCAGTCCTTGCTGATGTGTCCCTAGAACAACAAAGGTAAGTGTGTCTTCTCGACGATTCGGTTGCAAAAGACTCACGAAGCCAGAGCAGTTATAGCACTTCGAGCCCTGAACGCAGTCGCGGGACAAATGACCTACGCCACCGCAGGTGTAGCTGAAAAGAATACGCGTGAGTTTGTGAGCTCACGTTCATGCTGAAAGTGAATACTCACCAGGTCCTCTGCTGGCCTCCGCTGAAGGCACCGTAGCCTCCACCTCCGCCGCCGTAGCCACCGCTGCTCTGTCCACCAGCCTCGGGGCACGAGCGAGCGATGTGGCCGACCTTGCCGCAGCGGTAGCATTCAGCACCGGCGGAGCCTCCTCCGCCTCCGCCGCTGTATCCACCAGAGTTGCCTCCAGCGTTGTCAGGGCAGTCGCGGGACTATAGATCGGGTTAGATCGCGGTGAGCGATGTCAAGAAGTTACTGGATACGATCTGGGAACACGCACGATGTGACCTTCCTGGCCGCACTTGTAGCACGACTTGGCTTTGGCCTCCATCGTGCAGTCACGGGAGACGTGTCCCTCCATACCACCTGATCATGGTAAAAAGTCAATCTCGGTTTGAATCGATCTCGGTGCCACCATGAGGCAACACGAGGAAAGACAGAACGACGAAAAGAACAAAACTACTCACAGTTGTAGCTGAATTGGTAAATCGACGACGGCGATTTGCAGAACAGAGGAAAGAAAATTTGGAAGTTAGTAAGTGCAAGCCCATACTTTGGAACATAGAAAGCGAAGAAAACGACGATCGAGTTGGCGATCTGGATCTTGACGGGTTTCTTGGCACAGTAGAGGGGAGGACGAGTGCATTACCATGTAGGAGTGCCTGCCTTTGGGCAGTTGGCAGCTTGGTGACCGACTGAAGAATAGCGAGGAGGGTTGGAGTCAACATCAAGCACCGCAATCAGGATGGGGGGGATTGAGAGGGGGGGCAAATGATGGGTAAAATGCAATTTGTGTATTTTGCAAGGTGCGAGGATACGATAACAGCTTGGTGTCATCTCGAGCCAGGTATTGACTACATGAGCCCCCCACACGCTCACAGCGAAGAAGAAGAAAAGGGCGAGATGAAGGATGGGATGGAAAGGGGGACGAAGAGGAGAACCCTCGGCTCGGGTGGCGAGCTGGTACCCAGCCCTCCGGAGGACGAGACGGGGTCTCGGAGATGGGAGGGATGGGATAAAAAGCGGAAAAAACGACGACGACAACAGCAACAACTACGCACATCCACCACAGTTGAAGCAACCACGAGCACCAGCCATCGCGATAAAAGTTTTGAGATGAAAAGATTTGAAGCCTGGAGAGACACCGAAATGAAGGCGAGATGAGCAAACGGCCACGACGATCAGAAGGGGGGAGAAGGGGTCGACCGAGATCGAGTACGCACTTGAGAGCGAGAGTCGAGTGGGACGTCGAGGACGAGGAGATGGACGAGGAGGAAGAGGAGCGGCGGACGGAGGGTGGGATAAAAGAGAGAAAAGGGAGGGCGGATTGGTCAGCGAGAATCTAGCCTAGTTGGGAGTGCGAGCCACGTGCCCGGCAGATTGGGCGGTGAATCAGGGCGTGCTGTTCGTCGTCCAGTGGCGAGCACCGCCAACTCGTCCTCTTCGTCCAGGGCAGATCCACGAGGCAAACCTTCGTTGACGGTATCGCGTAATCAGAACGAAAAGAACAGAATAACAGGCGTACCCATCGTCCCACACAGCGGCGCTGCCGGACATAGCGAACGAACGTGGTCATCGCCACACTACTCAACGCTCGATAGGACAGAGGAAGAAAGATCGCACTGAACTTCGCATATGCTGTTCCTATATACCTTGCTTTTTTGGGGACTGTACCAGTCACCATTGCAGACCCTACGACCCCCACAGTCACAGTCGCCAGGCAAAACATTGGTATGCATGACTGTGGAGGTCGTTCCCGAGTCCCCGCCAGTCCTCTCAATCACCGCGAGCAAATCAAACACGCGTGAGCTCTGGCGGCCACGCTGCATGTCTCCCGTCAATGTACACCCCGCCCCGCAGCGCAACACGCCCCTCACTTCATGGATTCTAGCCTGTGGCTGCACACAAACCATAGCCAAAAAGTACAGAACCCTGGATGCTCGTGTTCACGTAGCGGCGACCAAGCTGTCCATCGCTCCGATACTAACGCCAAGGACCCGAAATTTCATGGGTTAATCGAGCCAGAATGGAAAAGAAAATGCCAAGCCAGAACGATCTGCACTTGATGTGCTCGTCACATGAGAACGGCGACTTAGCCATCGAGAGACTGTTCAGGACGCTGCAGAAGATTTGCTGCATCTCCACTCGTCATAGTTTCGTTCATGGAACGACGTGAGATTCCAGAAAGCACAGCATGGACTAGGTCCTGCCAATATGTCCGATGCAGAACATCAGCCGACATATGGGGTATCGTGCCGTGCACGGTGCACATCGGTAGGTTCGAGTTCCGTGGCTGTCTTTGAAGTTCGCAACACACGGCAAGCCCGAGCACTTTGCGTTACGTCTGTTCCTGACGTCTTTTGCTGGCACGAGGTGCGTAGGTTTTGCGACGCGGGTGGACACGAGGACGCGGACGAGTCGGACGAATGGAGAACGAAACGCCAGGTTCTAGGATTGCTTCATACAAGGCAACGCAACGCAGGTCTATTTTGCGATAGTGAGGTGTCAAGCAGTTCCTGAGCCAATCATGCCTTCTTCTCCTCCGCGTTCAACAGCACCTACAAGGACAAGGTAACAGTTGAGTCAGCGCAAAATTCATTGGAAAAGCAACCCCAGCCAAAGCGAGAGTGGTTTGCTCGAGGATGAAGAAACGCACCTGTTGGCCACCAACACCGTTCTCCCACTTCTGGTATCTGAGGATGGTAGCACCACGCTTCTCGGCAGCGACACGCTGGGTCTCCTGGAGCGACTGGCGGAGAGCACGAGCGGCGATCTGGGTGTATTTGTTGTAGCTGTACAACACGCCATCAGCAATTCTATCCTCTCTAGAACGCAGGAAGAGTAGACACGTACGAGATGGAACCGCGCCAGATGGAGCTCATCGTGAATGAAGGTGTGGGTGAGTCGTTTGGGTCGAGGAGAGGGTTTGCGTGTAGACCGTCTGCAGTGACGAGCCAGCGCAGGAAATGTGTGCCGGCCAAATCCGGATGCGAGCCACGTGGCGACCATTTCCGCTTCCGATCAGGCGCTTGCGTTGCACTGTCTCTTGCCTGTGGTCCACTTCACTCTGACTTCACTTGTTCAGCTTCCTGGTGAGTGTTACCTACTTACAGCGCAATACACCTCGTCTCACTATAATCTAGCTCATGTATTACTCCGAAACAACGTCCAGGAAGGAATTTACTAGCGTATCGGACGCGTGGTCAGAATGACACTCGCTGCCAAGTATCGCGCGTCCGGTCGAGCGACAGCCGTCTTATCATCATTCTTTCCGATGCTATATTGGACGTCTCATCTCCCGTCTCTGTTCCTCGATCCCCACAAACCCGACGAGCAGGAGTAGCTCCAGTTGACTGCCAGGTTCGTAGCGCGATTGTTCACTCTTCAAGACTGATGGCATCTACTTACGTTGCTTGTCTTCACCATTGTGCAGACCCACCTATGGCTTCACGCAGCTTGAGCGCAAGAGTGAGCGAGCTCTTCCGCGTAGGGAGACCTTTCCCTGCCGACATGGAATTCGAGCGATCCCAGACTCCCATGATGTCTGCAGCCTCGTCCGAAGATCCTGGGCCGTCATATCTACCTTCGCTCGTCCCCACCCGCAGATACCGCAAAGACAAAGAGATATGGCCTCGTGGCGGTGAGGAGACTGTTGAGTCGGAAGATGGCGAGGAAGACGGCAGCGCATCGTCGCTGAGGTCGTCATCGAGCTTGAAAGTGGAGGCTAGGGACTCGGACGGCGAAGCTGATAAAGCTCTTAAGAGCAAAGATTCTGAAATCTCGCAGCTTCAGGAAGCCTTGAAAGCTAAGGATGCCGAAACCACTCGACTCCGCCAAGAACTTGAGAGTCAGAAGAGTACGATTGCCGATATGAAAGAGCAGCACTGGAAAGAAGTGTCCCACATGCATGCACAACTCTCGGCCATGACGAAAGAGCTGGTTGACACGAAGAAAAACATAGCGAAGGAGCTGGCTGATGCGAAGACTGAGCTGGAGGAAAAAGCGAAGGCACAGGCGTCGACTCAAGCACAGGCGATCGAAGACTTGGCGGCAGCGAAGATGAAGGCGGCGGATAAGACGAAGGAGCTTGAGAAGATACATGCAGAGAAAGCGAAGCTGGCGGAGGAGCTTGGGTCAATGACTGTAGAGTGCTCAGAGCTCCGAGAAGCTATGCAAGGGGTGCAGATGATCTTGAATCGCACGTCGCTTTCTCGTAGATCTGGTACCGAGGGACAGCAAACCCGCCAGGTAAGAGTGGTCCTGTGAGCGTTGGCCATTGGAATACTCACGAACTTCGTATGATAGGTTCCATAGCATTCGTTGCATGTTTGCTGAGGCTGTGAACACATGTTACGGTATCTTCTACTGTTCCCGAAGACAAAATATCTACCCGCTGAGCGGCCTTCTCCCTGTCGTACACGCAAAGTCAGCTTCTCTAGAGTGGGCCTAGGTGTGACGTCGTATGTCAGCTTCTAACCACGTGAAGGCAGAGGGAGCACAGGATACACACGGGGGGTTCTCCCTCTCTTCTGGTCATCTGCTGGTCGTCGTTCACCTTATTCGTTTCCTCAGCCTTCGCGACAGTGGCTGCCATCGAACACTTCACATCGTTGCAGTTTTGTTCGCGCAACTGAAGCAAGCGAGCTGTCCAACGTCATCCTGTGCTTTGGCTGACCTAGGCCGCTCTCCTTTGTTATCAGGCATGTCGCAATCCAATCCCAATTCCTTAGTGAAGGCAAGCAGCATATCGTTCACGTTATAGACGATTCTCCAGTGAATCTGACGTACTACCCCAGGTTCTTCTTATCGGAGATTCAGGTGACTCTCTCAGCTGTTGGTAAGAAGCCCCTTCTGAACCGAACCGACTCTGTCATGTAGGCGTTGGGAAGACCAGTCTCGTGGATCGATTGTGCGATCACAGATATCTCAATCCGCGGACAGCCACTGTCGATATGAACTACAAGACGGCAATCCTCGATCTAGATGGAGAACGCCTCAAAGTGCAAGTTGTACGTGATGCGTTCTTCAGAAGCTGTACTCATCTTCTTCAACTTCTTTCGTTTAGTGGGATACTTCCGGCCAGGAGAGATTTCATTCCATTGCGACGTCATATTACCGACATGCGATGGGTGTTGTGCTGGCGTACGATGTGACGAACGTAGAGTCATTTTCTCGTGCGTATATCTCACCGCCGCACTCACCGCGCTTATCTTCTCACGGGCCTCTGCTTTTCGCTCAGGTATTCGCGCGTGGCAGTCCAACGTGGAACGATACGCAACGAATGGCGTAGACAGGATCCTCGTGGGCTGCAAATGCGATGCGTACACGAAACGTGTCGTCACCAAGGAGGAGGGACAGAAATTGGCTGATGAGCTCGGCGTTACGTTCGTGGAGACCTCAGCGCAGCATAACGAAGGCATCGAGGAAGCCTTTGCGGTCATTGTTAGGTGTGTCTTGAACTTCCCCTCCATTTACTTGACTTATCATTTGATTGACGGCAGAAAAATAAAGGCTCGCTTGTTTGATGCTACAAATCCGGACTTCCCACCCGAGTGCAAGCACTTGCCTCAGCAAACGGTGACATACTCGAATGGGATGGGCAGTCAACTTGCGAACTCAGCCGAGAACAGAGTAACGGGAGCCGGAAATATTGCAACGAGAACGACCGTAGATTTCAACACGCGCCAGCTACAGGAACAGATCGACAACTTGGAGAAAACTCTCGCTAGTGTCAAAGAGCAACACGTGAAAGAAGTTCAGCACCTGCACGAACAAATCACCAACATGGGAAAGGAACTCGCAGACACGAAGAAGTCTCATGCCCGAGAGTCTATGGACGCCCAGACTGAGCTGGAGAGGAAGACGAAGGAGCTCTCGTCTGTCTCTGTTCAGAACATGCACCTCAGAGGAGCACTGCAAGCATTGCGGGGATATTGCGATCGCACGTTGGGGTCCCTGACTTCTGGTTTCTCTGAAGTGAGTACACTCTCGATCACCATACCGCAATGATTGAGGATTCTCCTCGCCGTCCTCCGTGCAGGTCCATTCTTGCAACCTATGATCGTGAATGCTATCGCGAGCGAGCCTTACTACTTCATTCGCTTGTCGTGTCTTCGCATGTTGTGGTGCCACGCGGTGCTACCCTGTCTCTCGGTGTACTCGAGTACATGGGAATGTGTTTGCTAGTACTCGGAGCGGCTGGTCTGCGAACGAGCAATACACTCATATCGTCTTATATGTTTGTCGAATCCTTAGTGGTTGCGATTGCGGAACGACTTCCTGTCTTTGTGAGTGAATGAGTTCTGCGGATATCACCGGACATCGCTAAAATAAAACTTGAATGAAAGTTTGGCAGTTGACAGCTTGCAGAATTTCAGCGGCAGTCACTGCCTCAAGCCTCACTTGCAGGTTCCCAAGCACCCATCCTGATACGCGCCCGAACACAGGAATCCCACTCTCTGAGCACAGGTTGAATCGGCCTCCTTGGAGTAGTGCGTGAGCGTGTATTCTGAGCAGATCGCCAGATCGCCGTCGGCGCAGCTCGCAGTCAGTGATTTGGTCTGAAGATACTGTGATTCTTTGCAGCTGATTACAGGGACTTTGCAGCGATGTACGATCCAAACGCGATGGTGTCTACACCACAGGAGCTCGGCACGCTGATCATCGTGGTCTTGAAGGCGGTACGTGCTGTCTGGATCCGTTCAACCACCAATTGACAATTCTTGTACCTCGCCCTTATTCCAGAAAGACCTGCCGAACACAAAAACAATAGGCAGACAAGAAACATACTGCGTCGTCTCATTCGATGGGCAACATCGATTCACGAAGACGGCCAAACGAAGTGGCCAGCATCCAGAGTGGGACGAAGAGATCAGATTTGTCCTCTACGAAGACTTGGACCTACCCCGGACAGAGGAAGGAAGTGTAAAGGAGCAAGAGGAGTCCATTCTGTTATCTTCTGTCCCAGCCAAGTCGCAACCCTCTAAGGAGGAACGTCGCCCCACTAAGCCCAGGATCAAAGGTGGTGATCATATCGTCCTGGAATGTTATGCAGATGGAGGCACGCGGAAACCTGAGGGAATTCTGATTGGACAGACCGTGATCGACCTCACCCAAGCAGTCACGACCGGCGAGACTGACGGTAAGCCTTCTCACTCACTTATTGATACTAGGTGACCTGATTTCGCTCGCACAGAGTGGTTTACATTGACGAACCAAGGTAGATATAGTGGCGAAGTCTACTTAGAACTCACCTTCTGGACCTCGGTTCGTGGTGTTTCTCTGAATATCACGTACCCCAACCTTACAAACCTGATAGACTCCTCCTGAAGACAAGGCATCGGTGCTACCAGGCATTGGTGGAGAGCAAATTATTCGGTTTCCTCATTCTCTATCGCTATTTCGACTCAAATCAGAGGACTTACCGATGGATGTGGTTGCTCCTGCTACTGCTTTGACTGCCGTTGTGGAGGCCGTAGCCTCGAGTACGAGGTGCGTGTCATTGTTAGGGTCATTTTTGGTTCTGAAACAGTGTTGATGAGTTCGATCCCTCTAGTGCGCTTCAGCCTACAGAAAGTTCGAGCCATGAAATCACCTCCAAGCTCGACGACGCGAAAGATGAAAAAGATAATGCCGATACGCTTCGTAACAAGATCACAGAGCTCGAGACCTTGGTCGCTGACATGAAGGTTCAGCATGTGAAGGAAGTGACACACCTTCATGAGCAGATCACCAACATTGCAAAGGAGTTGGCTGGGACACATTTTGGAAAGACGAAGGAGCTGAACGACGCCAAAGCCGAGATTGAAAAACAAACGAAGGTGTTCGCGAAGGAGAGGGAGAAAGAGATGCAAGAGCTGGCCGCTGCTAAAGCTGAAGTCGCGAAGCAAGAAAAGGAGATTGCGGCCGCCATGACGACCCAAGTGGCAGAGTTGCTCGACGCCAAAGACAAGGTCGTGAAGAAGACAGAGGAACTGACAGCGATGAAAGCTCAGAATGCAGCCCTTAAAAAGGCACTTCGAGCTATGCAGATGCTCTGCATGCAAACGGCGATTTCCTTCGGCCTTGACAACGAAGCAGATTCAGAGGTTAGTGATTTGGATGTAAGCTGTCGTATCTTGGTCGTATCAGCAGCTTATCGTCAACGGAACCATAGATTTCTCCCATAACATGAACCTGATCACGTCACGGGCGATGCTCCGCATTCGAAGCCTGTCCTCCGAACGACCGCACTGTATTCAATGAGTCTCAACGTTCTCAACAAGCCGCCCCTTCTTCGTTATTATCCATCAGGACTCTTCGCTCGTCGACGGACGACACTGTCTGACCAGGTCTGACCCCATTTCTATACCTCTGATGCTGTCGATGTTCAACTTCTCGATGATGGATCGACGAGCTTTTGACAGATCACTCCAGTTCAAATTCGCCGAAACACTTCATTTATCTGAATTTGTCGATGGCTGCTCTTCACGGGATCTTCTTGCCATCGTCATCTCTTCGCTATACATCATTCGTGCCTCCCGCCGCGCACATATCCTGGGAAAACCATTCTGACCGAAGAATGCTACACTCTGATACTCGTCACCGTTTGCCCAGCTGAGCTCGCTCTGAGAATTCACCGTGATCAGGCCATGGGCTCATACCATCTCTAGTAGCCGGCCATCGGAATGGTTGCATTTGGAGTCCCAAGACATCCCCGCATCTCGCCACTCCCACCACTCCCAGCCGTCTGAACAGCAAACAGACTTCACCGGAAGGCCGTCCTTTTAGCAGTGTTTGAAGCCCTCGGTGCCAGCTAGGTGCCAGTGGATCTTCCGACTTCGTGTTGCTCAAACATCACTTCAATCGGTATGTTGTGGCGCTATGTATCGCGATCCCGATGAAAATCTGCCTTGATCAAAGCCTGTCTTCAGGGCACTGATTCATTTCCCAGTGGCGCTTCTCATCTTTCCTCCTTCGCGTTCCTGCCAACGCGCTCCTGGCCTCGGACATGAGCGACGCAAAACGTATATGTATTGGCCAGTTTTTATACCCTGAGGTTCTCGAGCCCGTTGGCCAACTCGACGACCTTCCTTCACCAAACATCTCCGGACCGTATCCTTGATAATACGTTGCAGAGATGTCCAGTCATCCGTGGAGGCCGCAAGAGGACGAGGCGACGCTGAACCTGGAGAGGAACTTCCTTGCGGGCGATTTAGTTTGTGGCGTGGGTTATGGTGAGTGCCACCGTGAAATGAGTTGAGAGAGCGCCAGCACTGACGTCTTGACAGGCATACAGCTTGTTCTGTATATATCCTGCGCGTCGTACCTGTGGAAACACAGGAAAGGCAGCCGCAACAAGCTGTTCCTTCTTGCCTATATCACTCTCTTGCTTGTGATCGAGACCATATTCGTCATTGTGCAAGGAAGGACCGTCCAAGTCGTCTACATCGAAAACCGCGACTACCCGGGAGGACCATGGCAGTACTTTCTCGACACGCAGAACCTAGCTATCAATGTGATGTTCTACGCGACATTTTTCGTGCTCACATTCCTGAATGACCTACTAGTGGTGAGTGGGATCACATCCAACATAGCGCGATCATCCGATCGGACTGACGGATTTCTCTACCTACCGCTATAGCTATGGCGCTGTTGGGTTATCTGGGCGTCCTCCGGGAGGTTAGTAGCAGGTTTCGTCATATTCTTTCCAGCGTTGGCCACGCTGGCCTCGTTCGGTGAGTTACAGTAAACGCTCAAGCTTTTGCTTTCGCCGACCTCTATGTCTGTTTCAGCAATGGGAACCTTGTGGACCCTACAGTCCAGCCAACCCACGTTGTCGATGTACAGCGCTCTGCCCATGGCGTACGGCACGTCCTACTACACCATATCCGTTAGCATCAACATCATCCTCACCATCCTCATCATAACCCGACTCTTGATCTACCGCCGAGGAATCATGCAATCGCTCCCGGCGGATTTCGCCTCCCAATATGTTTCTCTGACCGCTATCGTGGTCGAATCCGCGGCTTTGTACTCGGTATTCGCGATCATGTTCCTCATCACCTACGCCATGAACGACCCTACCAACCAAGTCTTCCTGGGATTCGCTTCTGCTTGTCAGGTAACGTAGACAGTCCATCGGATGTATCGAACTTCAACTAACTTGCGATTCTGCACAGCAAATCGCGACGTACCTGATCATCTACCGAGTGGCCGAGGGCAAGGCTTTCGGCACTGATCCTATGTCAGGAGCCACGCTTACGACTGTCGTGGATATCAATGGTCGGGGCATGCTCACCAGTGCTTTTGGAGTGACCTCTCGTCGTACAGCCGAGCTAGGAGATTTCTCAACAGACCCTAAGTTTGGGATAAACATGCAGGACCTGGAGGCTGGGCAAGCGGGCTCAGAGATACCCAAAGAGAGGACCTACGAATCCTCTTCGCCTAAGCAGTGATATCATTAGTGTAGTTTGTGCTATGGACATAATGTACTCAATACACAATTGCAACACAATGATCTGTTGTATCGGGATCATACCAGTCCCCTCTAAACTGAAACACTGAGACGTGCCACTGCTGCGGGTGCTCGTCAAGCAGTTTGGCTACCCCAGGACATATTCGACGCAACCCTTGAGAGCGTCGCAGTTTATGACCCGTCCGTTTGAGGCAGACGACAAGGAGGACGGTACGAAACGGGCGAGCTGCCCAGTGAGGGCACGTGACCAGACCTGTACTAGACGCCGTCTTGACTCCGTTCCCGAAGCAGCAGCCCAGGGCGAACGTAATCCTATCTGCGCCTGCACACACACGCCCCCGTTTTTTCCACTTTTCTTCTCCACGACGGCTCTGGTGCTCTCAGGATCCTCCAGCACATCGCCAAGTTGACCCTCGACGGCGATGGCGACGTCTTTCGCGGCGTACGCCTCCCAATTCCTCAATCGACAGCAACAGGCCGGACAATCCGGTCCTGAATCGAGTCTGTCTTCGTCTCAGCCTCTTTTCTACTCCTTTACGACCAATGATGGCTCTCATCCAGGCAATGCCCACTCGATGCTTGACGACCTCGACGACCCCCATCTGCGAGCCAGCGACGCTCCATCGAACAGCCGGTATACTTTGAGGGGGAGAGGGGAGGAGGAGTCGGACGATGATCCCTATCTGCGCTTGGACGAGGAGGAGCAGGGTCTATCGCGACACCAATCGCCCGCCGTCGCCCTCCTAGGCGTATCCGAACCCGACGCAAGCAAAGGATGGCTTGCGCATGCTTCACCGCTGCGGTCCCCGTCGCCCTCCTCCGTGGGCTCGGACGCTCCACTATCAAACATTCCTAGTCCTCCCCCGACTCCGCCCCGGCATCATCCCCTTCCACCACCTCCCCCACGATTAGACCTCGCACCATCGCTCACAGAGTCGCTCCTACCCCGAGATGGCCGCACACGACCAGTAGACGTCTTCTCCTTACCGGACCCGCGCTACATTCCCCGAGGTCGCCGGAAATACAACGACTCTGCATGGACCGCTGCATGGCTCACAGGACTGAGCATATGTCTCTTCTCGTGTCTCCTCGTTCTCATCTTCACCAAGAAACCTCGCAATCCCGGCATCACGCTCCCCTACACCACCCTCCTACATACCGTTCCATTACTCACCATCCTCATCGCTCTCAGTGCTTTGGTTTCTTATACGCATATCTATCTCCTACGGATATTTGTCAAGCCTGTCATGGTTGTTACATCCGTGTTCATTCCCGTGACGCTCTTCGTATCCGCTGTTTGGGCGTTCATCGGGAGCTTCATGTGGGACGGAAACCAAGAGCCAACGTGGGGGGAGACAGTCGGGTGAGTAGCTTTCTGTTACTGTCTGTGATACATTCTCATTATGTTTGTTGCTAGACTACGACTATTTTCCCTTATCCCCCTCGTCCTTGCACTGCTCACCGCTCGACGGCTGGTCAACCTGCCTCGAGAAATTCACACAGCCTCAGCACTCCTGGACTTGACAACGCGACTCCTGGTGCTCAATCCTTTCCTCCTCGCACTTTCGCCCGCCGTCCTCCTCGCAACCCTCCTCGCATCTATCCCTTTCATCACATTAATCTTCCGGCTGCTCCTGGTCGGATACGCTATAGGGCCAAAGGATGGACTAGAGTGGCATATGCATGCATGGGCAAATTGGGCGATTGCTGGGACCGTCGGAGTGTGGCTGTGGAGTTGGGGTGTGGCGAGGGGATTGTTGAAGGTCGCCTGCGCCGGAGTCATTGGAGCATGGTATTTCGCCGAGTACGTCTCTTCTTTACCTGTCATGTGCACCTTCTTCTGACCAGCTCGCTTTGATAGCCCGAGTCTACCGCATCCTCCGCCTACTTCTACGCACTCTATCCACGCCGCACTAGCAAGAGCCACTCAGCCGTCACTAGGATCTATAGTCCTCTCAGCGCTCATCCACGCTGCCATTCGTTTCCTTGGTTTCGCCATCCTGGGTCTTAGGGCCCTTCCTTACTACCTGCCGCCCTATCTTCGTTTTGTATCCGTCGGGGCGGGTATGGGAGTGAGCTATCTTGAAGGGGTCACAGGCGCGCTGAGCACCTACGCGTTGATTTACACTGGATTGACTGGGGATGCGTTCATGGCAAGTGCCAGACGGTCAAGGGCGTTGACAGGAGCGGTCCAGAACGCGTCGTTGGCGAGGTACCGTAGGAAGTTTAAGACAGAACGTACGTTTGTTAGCTTGCACGTCTTTTCATTCTTTTCACTGACCTTACATTTTAAATAGCCCCTCTGACGATGCTCACTGTGGCGCCATTAACACTTACGTTCCCATTCTCGCTGACGACGTACCTTTTCGTTGCTCATACGCTGAACGCGCCGGATCAGGCTTTGGGTGCCTCTGTACTGGCTGGTGGTGTTACTGCTCTCGTTGGATTGTTTTGTGTTGGATTGGTGAAAGACACGTGAGTTTGGTTTTTGCATATATGCATCACAATTTGCTCACGTCGCTTGCGCAATAGTGCTGATACCCTCTACATATGCTATTGCATTGATAAGGATGTTGGGGAGAAGCATCGCGAAGAAGTGTTTAGTGCTGTAGGTCGCATTTATTTTCTCTTGCTGTCCACTGAGCTTATAATATCATCAGTTTGAATACGATTCTCATCGCCAGTCGGCGCAACCTCCACAACCTCAAGCGGGTCTCTCTCGCCCCGTACATCCACCTCACCAAGCCTCATTCCAACCAAGCGCCTCCAAGCAGCCTCTCCCTCCACACGCATCCACCTCACACCTTCGCACTGCATCCTTCCAACGCCCGCCACTCGAGCCGCAACCCAGACGCACGCAACAACTCATCTCGCCAACGCTTGCTCCAGTCCCACAGGACATCGAGCCAGACACAGACCGGGAAGACACGCCTGATCCGTTCCTGCAGGACGACCATCCCGAACCAATGCCGGATCCGTTCTCACCGAAGTCGCCGCAACGGTCGTACCGCGGGGAGAGCATGCAGATGTCTCGAAGTGTGCGGAGGGAGAAGGAGCCGGTTTTGCCGGGAAGTGAGAGCGAGGATGAGGATGATGTGGATGATAGCCAGCTGTTCCCGGGCTCGGATCTCTTCTGAGGTCTTCAGCTGCTGCTAGCCGATCTGTCTCTACCTACTACATCTTTTTTGCATTGTTCGTCGGTACATTGTTTGGGCCCCTTCTGCTTGTCCCGAGGTGTACGTGCAGTAAACATCTTTCTTACTAATTCGTTTGCACGCTTGGTGACGTTGTGCTGAGGGTCTACTTGTGATGCACCTACGCATACATACGGACGGTTTTTATTCTTTCATCTCAGGGCTGTATCTGTACATACTTAATTCGCATCTTTTCATTCGTTACTTCTCTCGTCGTATAGCATCGCTTTTTTATTTCCGCATTTAGATCTGTGCATATCGCATCTTGGAATGTATATGAAGCTCGAGGTTCATTTCATTTCTTGTGAAAGCTACCTGTGGAGGGATCTATGATACATCGTCCTAATATAATGTACATCCAGCAACGAATCCGTTCCAACGTCCGCAAAGACCCAATCGAATCTAGAGCTTGGCCTTTTGCTTGTCTTCGCCCTTGTCCTCATGTCGCATTCGAATGACGACCTTCCCAAAATGTGTTCCCTCTTCGACGAGCTTGAAGCCTTCATCCGCCGACTCGAGGCCGTCTAGGACGTGCGAAACGACAGGGACTATCTTATGTTGTGCGATGAAGTTCGTCGCGTCGACGAGGTCTTTATGTGAACCCATTGTGGAACCTGAAGGGGGGAGATGAGAATCTGATTCATTTCACCGTACCAATCTGTACGTACCTATGAGCCGCTGATTCTTCAGCACTTCCCGCATTGTCAGTGTTACTTTCGGCTCAGCAGTCCTGTGGAGGCGGGGTTTGGTTCATGAGGTTTTCACAATTCGACGAGTCAAAGACGTTGCTTACATGCCGTAGATGACGACCTTTCCTCCGCCTTTCATGAACTTGCCGACCTTACCCATGATATCACCTCCTCCTGAGTCAATCACAGCACTCAGCAACGCGTCGTCTGTGCTGCTTGAGCCGTAATTGTGCTCCTTCAGCATCTTCGAGAGCTGATTGGCCCAATCCTCTGGAGCAACATTTAAGGTAAATGCGACAATTCTCAAGAGAAGTTTACGCACTGTCCTTGTAATTCACCCCGCCTTTGGCACCTAGTTCAACGGCTTTGCCGATCTTCTCTGAGTTTCCAGAGGATACGTAGACGTTCGCACCGCGAGCGAGGCACAGCTGCATTGCGATCAAAGCAACACCGCCTCCGATTCCGGTGATCAGGACGTTCTGGCCTTCCTGGACGTCAGCATTGATCACTACTGCTCTAGAAAATATGAAGAGTGAGCAAATGTCCAAGACCGAATGCAGAGTTCGCTGTTTACCTCCAAGCCGTGACACCTCCAACAGGCCACGCGGAGACTTGTTCGTCGGTCAAATGTGAGGGTGATTCGATGACGTGTTCTCGCTCTACAACGAGATAATGGGCGAAAGTACCAAGAGGCGCAGTGTCTCCGCCTCCACCAATAATGCTGAACCTGGTCACCGCGATTGTAAGGAGCACCGTTCATCGACGAGTAAAGCACTCGATACACACCTGGACTCAGGAGCTTCGGGGTGGTCCTTCCATCCACGCGTAGGAACGAGAAAGACGCGTTTGTTCAGCAGCTTGTCATTCGACCCAAGCCCCGACGCAATCACGACACCTGGGGTGTCACGGTATGAATCCATTTGTCGTTGTAATACAAAGATACTACGCACCTGCGCCGTCACCACCAAACGCGCTGCCATGCTTGATCCCAGGGTACAAGCCCTTGCGTACCCACAGCTGAGGCCCATGATACCATACCGAAGTCTTTAGTCTCTACCCATATCCAACACTTGCATGAGCACATACGTCTCTGTGGTTGTACGATGCTGCATTAATCTTGATGAGGACTTTGTTCTTGTCCAACTTGTTCGGAGGAGGGAGCTGACGTTCCACCAAGACCGCGTCGTTGAGATATTTCGGTGACTCTCCTGTAGCTTTCTTCACGAGGAGGACACGAGTAGTGGTGGGAATTTTCGGGGGCATGGTGGGAAGGTCAAAGTACAGGATAGAGTATTATCCTCCGTGGACTCTAGGGTCGTCGTAATTGTTAGAGAAGAGGTTAGATTGCGGCTTGCCAAAGAGTACAACTTGTGTTTGTCGTGTGCAATATTGGGAACTGAGTGCTCGGCCAGTTCGGGCCGAACATTGCCGGGCGCAAGAATCCCGAGATCGCTACGGCCAGATCTGCTTGAACCTGAACCGCCCAATTGTGCTCAAGCATTTCCAAGAGGCGAACAACCTGACTTGCTCGCACTTGTATGTCGAGGGAAATTTTCTCCTGATTACAGAGATCTTGACCTTTCTGTTCTCAAGACCCAGATACCCGCATTTGATCACTGCGACCGGACAGAGCAAGTGTTGAAGAGCGCTTCCCGCAATGGCGCGTCAGCTTCGCAAACGGACTTCGCGTCCGAACTATGCATTGCTTGCGGATGCAGACGAGCAGGAAGCAGGCCCGTCGAATACTTCTCAGCGAGATGAAGCAGACGAAGAAGAAGCGATCGCCAGTGGAAGCGATTTTGCCCCGGACCAAGAAGACAACGCGCTCCCAGAGGACGAAGAAGAGGAAGATGTCCAAGACGACCCTGAGGATGGAGATGCGTCGGCCGGATTGCCTTCGGAAGATAGTATGCAAGTTGAGAGCATTATCGCCCGAAAGCCGGCCAAGAAGAAATTCAAGGGGCCCGCAAAAGCGCAGTCTGCGATTATTATACCCAGCTTTCACCATCGTCACAGGGCTGTCCCCATCTTTACCTGGGACGGAAAAGTGGAACGGCTGAAAGAGAAGCCTCGTCTGTTGAGACCGCCTGAACTGGTACCCACCAATAGCTGGACTTTCAGCGGTGCGGCGAACGACCGGCTCAGCAAAGCAGCTGGCTTCAATGTCGGCCCCGGACCGTTGTGGGAGCTCATGGAAGACAGAGCGTGGTTCAAGGAATGTTTTGAACACTACGAAGACGAGGGCGAAGCATATAGGCGTCCGAGGGTTCACGAAGATGTTCAAATCCCGGATGGTTGGGAGACTCTCAGTGAAAAGTAAGAGTCGATGTTCGGTGACTGCATTTACCTGACGGTCTCATGTAACAGGGATGCAGCGGCATATATTCCGTCAATATCAGACATTGACAGGTCAACTCCACCGGTTTCTTGTGGATTTGGCAAAATCAAAGACCAGACGCGGGTCTCCCTCAAGACTTTTGACAGCGTCAAAATATCTACGTGAGCGTTTGTAAATGCCGCAACAGGATATTTGACGATCTAATGCATTGAAGCAGATACATCACAGGAAGCCAGTCGCATGTGTTCAATGCAGGTGCGAGTGTGTGGGGACTGGATTGGTGTCCAATTCATCCCGATGACCGGCAAGGCGAGTGAGATTTGACTTTCGGGGTCGTCTTTCTTCTATTTACCTAGATCTCTACTAGCTCGCTCGTTCAAGCAATATTTGGCTATTGCGCCATTGCCATCAAGGAAACATCCAGTCATGGTTGGCGCCAAGATTCCGAGACCTGCACCTGCATGTATACAAATATGGTCCCTGTCTCCGACTGAGTCTGGCGAAGACGTGGACGGAGATGCAGGCGAGATGTGTTGCGAGCTCGTAGTTTGTACAGACGGCGGTGCTGCGCGTGAACTGAAGTGGTGTCCCCTGCCCTCAAATGATCATTCATCGGTATGTCGCATCTTCAGCAATTCATCGACCACTAAGCCTAAGTGCAATGGGAATAGAGCAACGGTGCAGCCGTGAAGAAATTGGGTCTGGTCGCCGGTACATTCGAAGATGGAAGTGTCTCGGTATATGCTATTCCGGATCCTGCTGACCTCCAACCAAAGGCCGGGGGAGGAGCCTCAGGTCCAATTTTTAGTACGTCGGCGTCGGGTCGTACCGTCAATTCATTGAATTGTATTTGCTCATATGATTTCAACAGTACGAATGTCAAAACCGCTGCTCAGATTGGAACTCGAAGATACTTCTGCCTGGTGCTTGGATTGGGCCAATAGCGAAATTTTAGCGGTTGGCTGCACCAATGGTATTGACACAATTGTTACAGCCTACTTTTGCGCGGCTAATGCTCGGGTTGCAGGTCATATAGCAGTGTATGATGTCGCCGCAGCTTTGCAGGACACCACCGGTACCAATCACAGTACGTGAGTGTACAGATTGAATTCTGCCGTGAAGCTGAGACAATTTGCAGGAGTTCTTCCAACACATTATTTCGCTGTGCATCAATCTGCCATTCAGGCTATAACTTGGGTCCGTGTCCCCACAAAGTCAGCCACAGGAGAGAACACAGCAGACAACCCGACTGTGATTGCAACGGGAGGTTTTGATGGCCAGGAATGTCTCTCCGATATCAGAGAATCCACCAGCGTACTCATCAATAGGACTCGAGGTGTGTACTGGCAATGACGATGGACAATATTTTCACTCGAAAATGTGCGCAGATATTGTCAACAGCATGGATTATTCCGCGTACTACGGAGGACCAATCACTATTGACCAAGAGAATACGGTGAAAGCCTATTCGCTCGCGCCCGCAATGCTAGGACGAGGACACAAGTTCCTCGAACCAAACGGCCCTGTATGGGTCCGTACACGTCTCCCTGACTGCGCGTCCAACCACAATTCTAATGAAATCTCTAGAATATCCATTCCAGCGATTACCACCCTCAGCTCGCTGTCGGCGTGTCCGACGGCAGCTGTCTGACCACAAACACTATGCGCTCAACGAGGCGAGGTAGCGCCGTCGCATTCTTCAGCCACAAAATATTCCAGCTCGACTACAGCCAGAAAACCGAAGAGTACAGAATGTTGGAACATTTCCTCCCAGAGGTTTGCTGTCCGACCCTCTCTACTGAACCGTTCAGGGTCTTGAGATTCTTCTCCCTCCTGCAGGAAGTCAAGGACCGACCTTCTGCAACGAAGGCGAATCAAGCCATGCCCATCGGAACAGGCGCCTGGTCGCCCGAAGTTGGGGTCCAGCGGGTGGTTTGGAACGATGGTAACGGGCTGGCGGCTGCGCCGCTGTTGGCGTCGGCCACCGGAAGCGGGTTGTGTCGGGTGGATTGGTTGATGGGTAGATGGTACAAGGATAGGATACCGTACTCGAATGTGGAAACAATTCGGCAGGAAGTGGAAGGAGAGGTGGGGATGGACGAGGATTCGGACTAGATTTGGCCGCCCAAATGTTGTTCGGCTTTTGCAAATGTTTTGGTATCTTGTGCAGCGCCAGTAGCTTGTGAAAGTCTGTATCGCGGATTGAGGGGCAAGATGTTTTGGCGGTTGTGGATTGTCATGTCAGAGAAATCTGAATGTCAACGATTACGATAACATTTGTCCGGCGGACGAATCTGCTTTCAGACGCAGTAAATTCATGTACATTGAATCGTAAGAGACACTCAGCCCGCCGTCCAACAATCTTGCCACCGCAACACACTCGCCCCACTCTTCTCCCACTTCGGCTTCTCCAAAATTTCTCCAGAGCTCGTTCGAGCTGCAACGGCCGCATACGAAGGCATTTGCGGGATCGTGGCATGTCTGCAATGCTTGTTTGAAGATTCGGCTTGGGGAGCAAGCGTAGGCAAGCGTTCGGTCAAGCGATGCGTTGGTAGATTTGACAATTGCGAAACCGATTGGTCGGCCGGACGTGAAATCTTGCTCAGGCGGCTTGAATTCGAATCCCAGGACTTTGGAATTTCGATGACCCGAAGTGTTTGCTCTGGCGGATGGATTGCGGCCGATGAGTCGTGACGTGCGACCGCGAATTGCAACTGCGACGCGCTTGCGGATGGTCAAAAGACATTTGGTATGAGGAGATCTGTCGAAGAGGCTGTAGAATTGATTGCGAGGTGGGAAGAAAAATAGCGGTGGGATCTCTCCAGGGAGTTGTCCGAAGGATGAGGGCGTTCAAATGAATTCATGGGCTTGGTGAATCGACGGCCGGTAGCCATTTGGGCGAAGGCCGATTTAGGAGGTCCGAAAGCCGTGGTGGTGGTGTTGCGATTGAAAAAGTCTGGACGATGAAGAGAGGATGAGCGGAGACGAAATGAGGATGCAGAAAGATTTGGCGAATGGATTGGCGAGAGCCGAGACGAAATTGCAACCGCGTGCTGGTGCGCAACCCGAGCGACCGCCTGCAAGTGCAACATTTCTGCGTCTCCTCTATCCACTCACCTATCTCGCCGAAATGTTCATAATTCTACCTGGAACTTTTACTATCCTTTTTCCACGTCGGCCGCACTATCGTCTCGCAAGCCCGGCGGGATTGTTCTGTCGCTGGGGCAAGCCGAAGTCGCTGGGCGTCGGATTGCTGGAGAACACGGGCGCACTCAAAGATTGACACACTCAGGCAAGTCTTGCTCGGCCGGTTGGTTTCTTCAATCTTGCGGATGTTGCATCTCACTCATACAGTGGGCCGGTCAAAACCCGCAAGTCAACAAACCCCTCGGTCAAAAGAGGTGGCCACTGCGACGGACAGCGACCAGCCGATACGATTGATTCGAGCAGTTCGCATCGTGTGCTCCAGCCGCCTTTGGCACTACGATCACTGTGCCCTCGCTCCGGGTTACGAAGCAAGGTTCATAGACCGAGCAAGGCAGCCGGCCGGCTTCAGCTGGCACATCGACACTACATCGACGACCCGCCGGCTGCGGGTTTTGCGGATGGCATCTCCTTGTACGAGAGCTATGCCACACTCCCAGGGGCGTACGGGTCTGTCACAAGGTGCGTCTCGGGTCTTTTTGCAAACATGTCGCCTTTCGGGAGTTGCTTGTCGCGGTCGGCCTTGGAGGCAGGCTTGAGTTGGTCTGGCGGGCCCTTTAGCATCTTTTAGAACGCTGCTGGTGTCGGACGAGGTCGTGTTGCACGCAGACGTTTAACGTCATGCTTTCACACTGCAAAGAAGTTGTTGGCGAAACACATTTTTTCTGGCGGACGATGGAAAGACAACGATGGACTCGCCTGGCGTCGGGCCCGCCATCAGTCGGCCGTCACGTCACGTCACGTCATGCAGCTACGGTCACCGTGACCGTACCTCAGCGTGACGTCCGGTCCGGCGCTTCTGGAAGGCGGCGGGCAGCGTCGTGATGGGCGATGAGGGCCAGATGACGATGAGGGCAACGTGTTCCGCGTTGTACTGTGCTTGGGGCTCGCGGAGTGGATATCTAGGAACAGAAATGAGCATTTTTTGACGAAAGTTGAACATACCTCAATGTGTCTTCATCCCCGTCTTGGGCCTCTTCTCCGATTTTCTTGATACTGCTCCTGTCAAAGAAAGGGACTCAGAGTTAGTTCCTCAGCCGAGATCTGCATGCTAACCTCTTCTTCCCCTAGCTGCTAGGGCTATATCGTCGAGCCCAATCGTACTTCCTCTGGCTAAGTGCACGAGGAAGTTTGGTCGATTGTCATAGACAGTCGCCTAACCCTCCTCGTATACTTTTTGGAGCGACGATTGGTCGCTGAAGCCCGTCTCTGCAGAACACCGTGCTGCACTCCTCGCCGGTCCAGAACACCTTCGCCAGAATCCAGCCTTTGCAGGAGCAAAGGCCAGTAGATCGAGCGGAAGCATTCTTGACGACCTTCGCGGAAGTAAACAATCGACACGGAGGCATTTACCAAATCGGCTTCGACGCGAACCTAGTCAGTTCGCACCATTTCCTTAACCAGCGACTGTCTAGCCCGTCTCCACGAGCGACGAATCGGCTGGGCCAGCGGCCACTGCCTTTTCTCAGGTCGGACTCCTCCAATAAAGGGTCGCCCCGACTGGCTCTCTCTTTTTCACCTCCCACCACCACCTCCACCACAGCCATCTCTCTCATCGTCGCGCTCGTTGGCTCTCGCCCGCGACGCGCAGCGCCAGCACACTCCTTTCCTCCGCTCGCACTTCGCAATGCCTCACGCTCGCTCCACCCTTACTCTAAGTTACTCTAGGACTGTGCGCAGGTCGTCGTCACAACCCGTCATCCGCTCACAGTACGCCTCTTTCACGCTTCCATCCTATCGACCGCAAGCACCCTCTCGCCGTTCTCGTCAAGCGGCGCAACACGCCCTGCCTCCCTCATATGAAGAGTTGATGGTACGTGTACGCCTGCGTTGTGCTGCAAGAAGGGCTGATCAGGACGCGTCGTCTGCAGAAAACGGTCGATTACCGCTACGTCGAGCAGCCTCCTCGTTATCGGTCGAGCTTTGCCTTGGTACGTCGCGTTGCTCTTGCCCCAGACCACCGTCAACGCCTCTGACATCGGTGTGGTTGCGCGCGTAGTCCGATATCTGGGAAGAAGACGAGGTCGAAATTGAGATCTCAAGCATCCTCCCAAATTCGCCGGAGTACGAAGAGAGTATCGAGTTGGAGCGGAAGCGGACGCGTTTCACGAAGAAGCTTGTTGTAAGTAGATTGCTGTCTCTTGCTGCACGCGTTTGATTGTTGACTTCGCGCTGTAGGCGTTTGTCCTGTCGCTTCGCTACAAGTGGCAGAGGAATGGTGTCCACCCTGTCCACAACATCGGTTCCACCAGGGATTTGGACCTTCTGGCATGAGGAATCAGTCAATCCGCGCTGCGACACCCAACTCGTCGTTGGAGGCAGCCACGTCACCACAACAAAACCCCCACACATTCATAAGGAAAGGAAGGATCACACACGCAGCATTAAGCTCCCCGCAAAAACATCTTGAGAACGTAACGTTCATCTTGCTCACGCGTCTCGCGTTTCTTGGTCGTCGGTCGGTGCTCCGTCATCTTGTAGCATATCGCACTCGCATCTTGGTTTTGATTCGGGCTTGGTGAACCCCACATCTTGTACAAAGTCACTCTCTCATCTGATCTTGTCGTCGTCGTCGTCGTCGCTGCTTGTCGCAATCTTTTGATATCTTTGCATCTTGCTCTCTACCATATCCTTGCAGTAGTTTTTTTGATCACACCACTTGTATAGTCGGATAGGAATCTAGCCAAATAGTCACTCGCTCTTTTGGATGAGCCGTATATCGCACACAAAGATGATGAGTGAGGTCCATGGATGGATGATTATGGGAGCTGCATGGTGGGCAAAGGGGAAGACGAACGGTGTGAATTTTTCCGTCGCGAAGGCGGGAATATGAGTCGGGCGCGCAACTGCGGAACCGATGGAGCGCTCGTTGCCTCTTTTGGCATACCGACTCATTTAGGGCGCGCTTGGACTGCTGACGTAACCAAGCATGTCTTTCCTCTCTGCCCTCCGACGACGACCCACCGCGTCGCTCAACGCGTGGTACCGCGCTGGACCGTGTCGGTCTCTCACCTCGTCGTCGTCGGTCTCCAGCGACAAATCGGCGTCGAAGCCATCAACGCCGTCAGGTGAGTATAGTCTTGGTATGTTGTGCTGGTCGTCTGACTGACTGCTGGTCGTGCATTGCTTCGTAGCACCAGTCTCGTCATGTGGTGAAGGGACGGTTCTGGAAGGCCTTAACTGGCTAAAGGGTCAAGCACCCGTGACTGCCTTGGCCGACGACCAATATCCGCCATGGCTATGGAAGCTGTTGGAACCGAAGGTCATCCCGGACGATGGCCCAGGTGGCAAGGGCGAGAAGATTCGCCTGAGGAAAGAGAATAGAAAGCGGATACGAGACACACAGTTTATGAAGACGCAGTAGACGATGATGGGTACATTCCTAGGTGTGTTGCGCTATGTTCTTGCGCGATGGTGTGCACAAAGCTGACCTGCCATCGTAGGGATGGGCATGCCGCCAAAATTACTCTTGCATACACAGTCCGCCTCGCCATAATCTAATATGACACAAGCACTTTCATTTGAAACGAGTCCCGGACTAGTTCGACGTCCATGATGTACTGGTATGTACAGGCTGCGTGGTGACAGCAAGACGACCGGTCTCGCTGCATCAGGGCAGCGAGTACCGGTCTCGCTGCGTGGTGACAGCATTATGAGGGTTACTCGTGAGGTGTTTGGCATGGCATTTTCCTATGCTAAGTCCCTTCAAGGACCTCCTCCAGCCATGGTACAGCGATCACGTCTTTTGGACAATGGTCGCTGTGGAGGAATATGCATAGTGGTGGTTCTGGGGTAAGAGCCACGGGTGAGAACATTTCGAAGTTCAACATTGCTATCACTCGGAATGTTTCCAAATATGCAGCGACATCACACCATGACGCTTATTGGCCAGTTTTTCACGCTGTTTTGCGTCTGTCCTGGAAATTGGAATCTGATGTCGCGGTGTGCTGGCGCCAGGTCTTACAGCTCATGTCTATCTACCCTCAGAACTCACTCACTCTTATGTACGGTGACAAGGGAGCCTTACAAGCTGCACTCTCGCGTCGCTTGCATTCAAGCCATCTCGGACGGCCTGCTGGACGGCCCAGACCACCACTAGCTTGACCTGGAAGTTTTGTCCATACGCGTGGAAGACATGTGACCGCCTCTGTTGGATGATCGCTTCAATGGTTTTCATCATCTGTTCAAGCTGCTTTGAGGCAGAGAAATGGCAATCCTCGACACCTCCAGTGTACACTCGATACACAACCAACCACGGCGCATGTAGACGCGGAATACTCGACTTCCTGTGGAAGGCCAGTCTCTAGACAATCCAGCACTCCATAATTACTGGCAACTACTAATGTCTACACAGGTTGCATCAAGGCAAGGATCACTGGCAACCTGCTCGCATCGGCGGCTAGCCTTGGGCGCGGCGAGTCGGTGAAACACTCATCATGAAGAAAGCCTCAATGTTGCTCTGATTGACGTGGTCTACCTCATGTCTCCGATACCGTCGTGTCGCCAGTACCGCCGGGGTATATAAAAGCAGAGATTCGGAAGCGGGGGGAAGGTGCCCAGAATCATATGCTTTGTACGACGCTCAAATCAAGCAGTAGGTTTGGTCTAATTTCTCCGATGCGCGGCTCCTCACAACTTTCCCTTCGCAGGATAGAATACTTGCTTGCCACCACTCCAGCATCTGGTCACCAATTCACGTCACTCGCTGCGACTATGCAACCAAACGATATCTTCCTTACCTTGATATGTTCTTCAGTGGTATACTACACTGTCGAAAGAACCTTCAAGCAGATCTTCCGACGGACCTTTCCTGCGCATTTTCAAAAGCTACATGAAACTGGCAAAGCAGCGCCGTTTTTCGGTGTAGCCATGGGTTTCTTGATCACCCTCTTCACCACCCGCTCGTGTTATCAAGCCTACGTACACCTTCCTCTCCAGAGCCGTATCAATTTCTCGACGCCTGGTCCTGCAGAAGTGTGCATTGGAGCGCGCAGTATTCTATGGGTCGAAGAACTCTCGCGGTTAGGCGATGAGACATCATATCTCCTTCACCATGCCGTTTCTCTATTTGCAGTCACTTCCGCCGTATGGGCCGATCTCCCCGGTGCGAAGTATCTTTGCGTTGTCTTCGCTAGCCTGGTTACGGAGCTCGGTAGCGATGCCAGTGCCATGCTTGCGTACTGTGGCTTCAAGCCGGCGAACAACAACTGGGTCTGGTGGCTCGAGTACGCCAACCTTGTCGTAGGCATTGCCCTGCGCGTCCCGCCTTTGTACCTCCTTTCTTTCTCCCCCTGGTACGAGGGATTGTCGTGGGTGCATCAGGCTCTTTGGATTACTCCAACCGCGTTCTAAGCCCTCTTCCTGGTGTATGTAAATTATGCCAGGATGATTCGATTGGGTGTCCTATCAAGACGGCAGGCTATCGATATAAAGCGGTGAAGTGACGGCGAGTGACCATCACTCTGACCGTTCACATGTTGATACTGACATTGTGTGTAGGTTTCTGGAGACGTCCAACAGTACCTGCCCTGCTCAGTGTTCTCGGTATGTATCATCTTGGTTTGGCATGAATGAGGCATCCTCTGTGGCGTTCTCGCTTGTTCACACTTTCCAAGTCATCACATTCATTCCGGTGCATGCTATCTCTCTTCTTTATCGTAGAATTTGAATTGAGTTCTTTTGGATGTTTGCATCTACTGTACGGTGCCACTCGGTAGCCCTCTCGAGGGCATTGGGCGAAAGTCGACCCACTATATGCGACACCGGCGTTTTTGTGCGGTGTACTACTTCACGGAGTGTCGACACTCCTACAGGTAAATTCGTCTGGCCGTCGAGAAATTGCGCAATGGCCCGTGGGGTTACGATATTTGTGTCGTCCGCGAAGCCATTGAAATAATGCAGCCATACGACCAAGGACTGGTAAGATGTTGCAAGCAAGAACCAGTTGCCCGAAGCGGATTTGCTGATGATGCTTTGTCAGCTATTTGATCGTGTTGTGCTCTCTCCCTTTTAGGCAGGTTGGTCCAGTGCCGATCTCAATTTTTCTGCAGCTCAACCGCAATCTTGCACACCCAAAACACCGCCGCTTTCTCATATTTCAAGCAATGGCATTCGGTAAGTTTTTCATGTGCAGTGTCGTAACTCTGAGAATGCCCTTGCTAATCTTTTCATAACGACGTAAGGTACTCCAGGCGGCGGCCGTGGTGGTTTCGGAGGAGGTAGAGGCGGAGGACGAGGTGGTCGCGGTGGTTTTGGAGGTGATAGAGGAGGAGGTCGCGGTGGCTTTGGAGGCGACAGAGGTGGGCGCGGCGGTGGAAGAGGTACGTCCTTGCCCGATAACCAGATTTATCCACTTGGCTAATCTAATTGCACAGGTGGAGGAGTTCGTGGTGGCGGTATCGCAAAGCGTGGAGGTGACCGAGGACGTGGTGGAGGAGGCAGGGGTGCACCAAGAGGAAGGGGTGGTCGTGGAGGAGGACGTGGAGGTGCCAGGGGCGGAGCCAACGTTATCGTTGAACCGCACAGACATCCTGGTGTCTTCATCGCGAAGGGCAAGGACAGCATGCTCGTCACCAAAAATCTCGTCCCAGGAGAAGCAGTCTACGGCGAGAAACGTATATCAGTTGAAGGAAGCGTCGAGGGAACCAAGGTCGAGTACCGGGTATGGAATCCTTTCCGATCAAAATTGGCGGCTGGTGTCCTTGGTGGTTTGGACCAAATTTTCGTCGAGCCTGGAAAGAAGGTGCTCTACCTTGGTGCTGCTAGTGGTACAAGTGTCAGCCATGTCGCAGACATTGTTGGTCCGGTGAGTCTTCATAAGTATCTAAAGCTTTGCAGTATATTCATGTCATCTTCAGGAAGGTATTGTCTACGCCGTTGAATTCTCGCCACGGTCAGGTCGTGACCTCATCGGAATGGCAAAAAAGCGTACCAACGTTATCCGTACGTTGTCTAGAATCACGGTGAACTTTTGCAGACACCTCTAACTCTTGTTTACCTACAGCAATCGTCGAGGACGCCCGAGCACCCGCAAAATACCGCATGCTGCTCTCTACCGTCGATGTTATCTTTGCCGATGTTGCTCAACCTGATCAAGCACGTATTGTTGCATTGAACGCCGACTACTTCCTCAAGAACGGCGGTCACGTCGTTATTTCCATTAAAGCAAGCTGTATCGACTCTACTGCTGCACCAGAAGCAGTATTTGCACGCGAGGTGCAATTCCTGCGAGACAACAAGTTCAAGCCTCTTGAACAGATCACACTCGAGCCTTACGAGCGTGATCACGCTATGGTGTCCGGTGAGCTGGGCTTTTCGTCGTTGTGAGAAAGCACGCCCTAACATGTGTTTTCGCCAGCAATCTACGTCAGGCACAAGTAAAGACGGACTGACCCCGTGGTCATTTTGCTGCTTCTGCGATGCCCTGCTAGTATTTTTTGTCTGTCATCATTCGGTCCCTCTGTGCATGTATCTGTTGTATCTATTCACGAAAAGTAATTTCGCACTGCTATCTTTGTCTATGCTATTTCTTTCTCTCTGTACTCAAGCTTGATTCTGTTCATGGTGAAGATGTCGGAATCATGATCTATGGACAAGGCAGCCAGTGCCCATCGTGCGCATGATGATGAGGTGGCAGTAACAAAGCGCTCGCTGCCACGAAGGAGATATTTGGGCGAAACTGCGCTCAAATTCGTGGCAATACTCCGGTTCTTGCAACCACTTTCTACGTCCTCAAAAGACGTGTACTGACCTTTTTCTCTTGGTTTTTCTTCGCCCATGCTCGCTGCTTCGCCACTCCTCTAATCCGCCGGATACCCCACCCCTCTGGACTCGGATGACCTCCAAACGATCGGACTTCACTCTCAACTTTGGTACACCACCGGGTTCCACTCGCACTTCCTCAGAATTTGAAGAAGTCGGCTACCCTCATAGCAACGCAGACTCAAGCTCTCCGGAAAACACTCACAGCTGGACTACAGTGTCACGTCGGGAGGAAGATCTACCGCTACACTACATGAACGAAGACGCGGCGCGGAGACGAGTCGTACGCCCTCAGGGGGGCAGCGGCTCGTATGACGATCACCTCGCGCCTTCCCAAACCAAGTATGAAGGAGGATACCGGGAGCTGGATGATGGAGGGAAGGATGTGTATACCAAGATGAAAGCAACAAGGGGCCTGGGTGGCGGGCGTGTGCGCCGACCGCATGCTCCTCCTCCAACGACCATCGTGAGTCGACTCCAGCTATTCTTTCATAACTGGTACTAAATGCATCTATAGGGCGAGTTTATACAGCAAAATCTTGAACACATACCACCTGTAATCTACACACTCCTTTCTTGCTGGACTCGTTTCCATGCCATTGGAAAGTCGAACCTGGTCGTTTGGGATGAGGCGCACTTTGGCAAGTTCGGGACCCATTATCTCAAACGCGAATTCTACTTCGATGTACACCCGCCACTAGGCAAGATGCTTGTTGGTCTGGCCGGCTTGTTGTCAGGTTACGACGGCAGCTTTGACTTCAAGAGCGGAGAGAAGTACCCAGAGCAAGTACCCTACGTGGCCATGCGGGTCCTCATGGCTACCTTTGGTGTAGCAATGGTTCCTCTGGGGTGGTATACTGCTGTGGAGCTGGGAATGAGTTGGAGGGCTTGTCACTTGGTCGCATTGATGATCCTTCTCGGTGAGTCCTGAAGTCTTCACAGATGGTCGTTTCGAGGCTCACGCTGCAACCTAGACGTTGGATGGTTATGCATCTCTCGTTTTATTCTACTGGATTCCATGCTTCTATTCTTTACCCTCACTACGGTTTTCTTCCTGAGCAAGTTCCATAACCAACAGTACCAGTAAGCTCACTTTGCCGCTGCCCTGACGGCCGCAGCTAATTTGATGCTTCCAGGCCGTTCTCCTTCGACTGGTGGACATGGCTTGTCTTGACCGGTCTTTCCATCGGTTCTGTCACCAGGTATCTGCATTTCTATTCATGTCTCCAGGAAGATTACTTACCGTATACTTGCAGTATCAAGCTCATCGGTCTCTTTGTGACTGCTTTGGTTGGATTGTACACTATCGAAGACCTTTGGGAAAAATTCGGAGATGTCAAAATGTCTTGGGTACGCTTATTGTTCATTCAATTACAGGATGAGGAACTGATCCTGTCACAGCGCGATCAAGCCAAGCATTGGGCCGCACGAATAGGCTGTCTCATTGTACTACCTATTCTGGTCTACATGGCAACCTTCAAGATGCATTTCCTCATCTTGAATCATTCCGGTCCCGGTGATGCTCAGATGAGCTCACTGTTCCAGGCCAATCTCGTCGGAAATGACTTCGCCAATAATCCCCTCGGTGAGTTAGTTCTCGATTAGCGATCGCACCGCTGTCTCAACGCTCCATCCAGAGATCGCTTTTGGCTCGAGAGTCACGCTTAAAAACGTTGGATATGGTGGTGGCCTCCTGCACTCTCATGTCCAGACGTATCCTGTCGGTTCGAGTCAACAGCAAATCACTTGCTACCACTACAAGGACGCCAACAACGACTGGAACATCTTACCCAATTGGAACGAAGCCCCGTACAACCCAGAAACCCCCATGAGGTATCTCAAAGACGGTGACGTGATCCGCCTTCAACACAGTCCCACTACCCGAAACCTTCACTCTCACCCGATCCCAGCTCCAGTGACGAAGGCCAACCACGAAGTTTCTTGCTACGGTAATGACACTGTTGGTGATGCTCAAGATCACTGGACGGTAGAAGTTGTCGACGACCTTAAGCGGGGTCGGAAGGAGAACGTCAAACGCATTCATTCTTTGACCACCAGGATGCGATTCCGTCACAACCAGTTAGGCTGCTATCTGAGGGCCGGGAACGTCGTTCTACCGCAATGGGGTTTCAAGCAGATCGAGGTCACGTGTGACAAGGAAAACAACCCGAAGGACGTGCACACCTACTGGAACGTTGAGAGTCATTGGAACGAGCGTCGTAAGTTCCCTGCACCCGGCCTGTGGTATTAGCTACTGACAGTTCTTTCAAGTGCCTCCTGGCCAAACTAAGTTCTACCGCTCACCCTTCCTCGGCGACTTCTGGCATTTGAACGTCGCGATGTGGACCTCCAACAACGCTCTCATTCCGGATCCTGATAAAGAGGATATCCTCGCCTCCAAACCTTGGGACTGGCCCCTCCTTACTGTCGGTCTCCGCATGTGTGGCTGGAGTGACACACAAACAAAGTACTACTTGATGGGCACTCCGATCATCTGGTGGGGCAGCACAGCAAGTTTGTTCCTGTCGGTTACGGCGCTCGGGGTGTATCTTATGCGTCAGCAGAGGAAGATCGTGGATATGGAACCTAGTGAGTTATGGACTGCCTGAGTTTGAGCCGCTTTCTGATGATTATCAGGGGAATGGGACCATTTCTTGTATGTAGGCAAGGTTGCCTTCTTGGGCTGGTTCTTGCACTTCGGTACGTCTCATATATACAAAGCACCCGGTCTTCTTCCAACGCGCATTCTCTTCCAGCACCATTCTTGATCATGGGCCGTGTCACCTACATCCACCACTACGTGAGTCCAGCCACTGTGATGTATGTGAAATTCTCCAACCAACACCCCTTCCTTGCAGCTTCCCACTCTCTACTTCGCCGTCCTGATGTTCGCCCATATGATCGACCACTTCATCTTTTCGTCGCGTCGTCTCAATGAGCGCACGAAGTGGATCGCGTTTGGTGTGATCACAGGCCTGCTTGTCGCGTCCTTCTGGTGGTTTAAGGGTGTCGCGTTCGGTATTGATGGCCCCATCAACGACCATTGGGGCTTGCACTGGCGTAAAGTACGTTTTACCTCTTGGTATTTTTGCCCGTGCCGTGTCACTGATGTACTACTACAGAGCTGGAACATTTACAACGAGTAGATAGGCCTGATTCCTCCCCCCTTCTTTCTACTCAAGGTACTTGTATATGCACTGCCCTTCTTTCGTCTTTGCCTCCATACCTACGTAGTATACTTGTCTTTATCCCTTTTAGCTATCAATCACTCTCGCGCATAATGGACGTTCCCTCCTCTCAGTCCGCCACCTACCACCTTACACATCGAAATGCCTATAGTACTTTCGCTTTCCTCTCTCGCTCATGTTGTGTGGTTGTCGTTTGGGTCGTGACAAAAGAATATTATCTATACATTACTTGGCGTTATCATACGTTCAGTTCGTGCAGGAATTCGTGAAGTATCCGACAGCAGAATGAGATGTGAAAGATGAATGTATGGGTGGAAGGGCGACAAGTAGATAGATCGCCCACCAACATGCCCTAACACGCTACGAATGAACACAACAAAGTGTGAAGTGTGAAAACAAATGTAAAGTATGTACTTAAATGCAAAGATGCAAAGCAAGCGAGCAACGACGACAATACAACGAACCAGCGACTCCACCGTTCCGAGTCAACCTCCCATGCCAGTAGACCCCTACTCCCTCTACGCCTGCGCGTAGCTTCTCGCCGGTGAACCCATCCCTAACCGGCGGTAGAACAGCAAGTACGCAGTCCGGTCATCGCGCTCCTGTTGACCGAAGACGTCTTCTGCACGGACGTCCGATACGAGCTCGTCGTCGATCCGGATCCACGCCGCGCGAGGGCGATCGTTCATGTCTCGGTTTGGGTGCAGGATGTCAAGGGTGTAGTGGCCGCCGGAAGCAGATTGGCCGTGGTGATACAGGACTACATAGCAAGTTAGTGAAGGGTAACGAGAGGCGACGATAGATGAATGTTTACCTCCGAAAAGCTGGTACTTCACTGGCAGTGGTGTCCGACGATTGGGCGCCATGAGATCTACAAAATCCCGTCCATCAGCCTCCACACACCGATGCAAGTAAAACAGCAGATCGTACCAGAAGGAATCTCTAAATCAGCACCGTACGCAACCTGCTTGCTAATCTTCACAACGTCGCCCACGTTCGTATCGTACTGGAACCGCTTCATATGCAACACCAATATTGGCGGCAAACTGTCGATGAGAGTTTGCTGGGACGCTTCGATGACCTGGCCGGGCTTGGTTGGGATGCTGATTTGTACAGGTTCTGGATGTGAGATGTAGTGGAGGGCGTCTTGGACGGTCTTGACTTGCTCGCGCTGCAAAGATAGTCCGTGCCAATGAGATACGGAATTAGAGGATAAGAGAGGAAGACCGACGTACGGAAATGTCCAACCGGAGCGCTCGCCAATCTTCGACAGTGACGGAGTCGCGCTGATGTGGGGCTCGCAATGTAGACCTGAACTTGCCACCAAACAACCGGGTTACAGGAGACTCTGTTGATTTGACCTAGATGACAGGATGTGAGATGAATGCTCAATTTGAGAGATTTGTCCTTCATTACCGTGCGTGTGACCATGGCTTTGTTCTTCCGCCCGACCTCCAACCATCCGGCACCCTGGGTTGCAGGATCCTCTTCTGGCTCTTCTTTCGGTTTGGGCGGCGACAACGACGTTGAGATGGACAGAAGCTCGTCTTCAAGGGTATCGAGGTAGAAGCCCAAGAACTCCTCAGCGTCCTCTTGGTAGCCTCCCTACAGAGTCAACTTCGTGAGTACGAGACAACATCAAAGTGAATTCAGGTAGAGTACTCACAACCATCCCAGCGAACCGCTTCTTCTCCTTCATCACATCATAGATGTACGTCGGAATGAACGACTCCAACTCATAGAAATCATCCTCCTCCTCACGCTCCTTTCCCTTCGACGACTTCGCATCCTTCGGCTTCGGCGGCTCAGGCATGAACTCCTTCAGGAACTGGATCGTCGCGTCCACGAGCGGGGTAGCCTTCGTACCGTCCTTCTGCGAACCAACCACGGGCCCGGTGAGGTACTTCCCGAGTTCCGAGAACAGTCGGTTGAAGGGTGGGCAGTAGACGAGGACTTGGAGGATCGTGTTCGCGAAGCACATGTTGCCGGTGTTGACGAGACCGCGAGGGCGAATCTTGGGCGGAGCCGAAGGACCAGAGGGACCATTGTTGAGGAGCGTGAGCAGTTCGGGGCGTTGAGGGACGTTGGACGGGGAACCAGACGCGTTGGAGTTGGGAAGACCAGAGGCAGAGCCACCTAGGGCAGCTGCGGGGATCGAAAACCCGACGACGGAGGACGTAGGTAGACGCGACTTGGACGAGGATGCTGTGGCGTCTGCTGGCTGTTGAAGAAGCGAGGCCCAGGATTTCTTCACTGCGGGCTTCGGCGCAGGTGCTGGAGCAACAGGTACTGGCACAGTTTCGGGAGCAGCAGCAGCAGAAGTCTCGGTAGCCGGTTCAGAAGCAGCTGCGGGTGCGACGGTGGCCACAACCTCGGGAGCGGGTTTGGCATCCGACGTCTCAAGGGGCTTAGACGCTGGTGAAGGAGCAGTGAGCGAAACCGACGTGTTTGTCGACAAGGGAGATCCGGGAACAGGGGTGTCGGGAGCCGTAGAGCAAACCGAAGTCGTCTCCGTGGCGGAAGACGAGAGCGGCTCTGCGTGCTCGGACTGTGGAGAGTGCGTGTCCTTGGATTCCTCGTGTGACGCATTGGTGACCGCGCTTGGAACGAACGCAACGGCCTTTGGCTTTATTCTTGGCGAGGCTGCGGGGCTAGGGAGTTGCATGGCTTTCTGAATGACATGATCAGGAGGGTTCGCGCGAGGCGAGATGATGATGCCGGGAGCATCTGACGGACGACCTTTCCGTGACCAGATCACCCAACCGGACTCCAGGTCCATCGCAGGCATCGGTGGTGAATCCGGAGGAGATGCAGACCGGAAATCCTCTGAAGGAGGCTCCGCAAGCTCGGGAGCAGGAGATGACGCGACGGCCGGTGCCGGCGGAGCTTCAGCTGAAGGTGGCGGTTGAGGCTCGGCGGCGGGCGCGACGACGGGTGAGCTGGGAGCTTCGGGTTCAGCCGCAGGTTGTGGCGGAGGAGGTGGCGGCTGGGAAGATGGTTGGCGGTGCGGAGGAGGGGGCTGAGGGGGTGGGTGTGTGGGTTGTGAGGGCACCTCGTGTGACGGTTGCGGGGGCGGCAGCATGGAGAGCTGTTTTGGTAATGGCGACAACGGCTGGGTTTGCCATTGCGGAGGTGGGTATGATCCGTTGGGTTGTGGATGAAAATGCGGGGAATAGGGTACTTGCGCATGCGGAGAATATTTTGGCTGGTGAGTATTGTACGGACTTGCTGGATGACCTACGGGCGACGCTAGCGGCTGTGGTGGGGGAACGTAGTGGTAGTGGTGGTATGGAGGGTGGTAGCTGGGACCTGGTGCATTGTGTGGGTGGAAACCACCGCGATGGGCAGAGTTGGGCCTGGGGGACGCGGGAGGGTGGTTGTGAGCAGGATGTGTGGGACCAGTCATGGGAGAAGGCGGCGGATACGGGTAGTACTGGACGGCGTTGGGGTTGGGCACGTAGGCGAAATGTGGGGGAGGCGGAGGTGGCGAGGAGTGGGTGTAGTATGAAGAAGGCCCTGGGTGTGGGTACTGCGTCCGCTGATTCGCCATGACAAAAGGATCGCTACAGACCGAGGCTGCTGAGAAACCGAGGATGGGGCGATTTAACACGCGACTGGTTGATCACACGAGATGGTGCTCACCGAGAGAAAGGGCGTGCAAATGCTACTGAAAGCGAAGAGAGAGCATAAACTATGCAAGCGTAGTCTACTCTGCCGAAGCTGAGAAGGTTATCAGATCACAAGTAGAGCGTGTCGACTTGTCCCAGTGAGAAGAGCGGGAGTAATCTGAGAATATCTTGTGAGATATGAAATCTTCACGTCTGTTTTGGAAAACATACCGTACGACGATGTGAGAGTACAAGGACGAGGGACGTGCGAGAGGAATGTCGAGGGAGTGTCGGCTGAGTGGGGGAGAACAAGGAAGGTCGTGCGCACCGCCAAATCACGGTCATGGGCGTGACATTTCCATCACGAATCGTGACAATCAATAGAGGTCACGGACATGTCACGCGCACGCTCCCGCCAATCCCGCCGTCACGCTCTCCCTCCGACCAACATCCTTCTCCTCCCTCTATTTCTTCTTGGATCGCGTCGGCGACAGCTAATACACGAAGAAGAGCGATTTCTCTTGAACGCAGTGGTTATCTCGGAAAAACTGCGTTTGAGCTCGTCAATTCCGAACGCGTTCACCCTTCCGGAGCCATAGGCCGATGCACCTCTGCAACACCCACACGTCCTCATGGCAGTCGATCTCCCTGTTAGCGACGACCACCCCCTCGCCCTCGAACTGACCAGCTTACGTACCGCTGTGTCGCGTTACCAGGTGTGCACCACTCCGGCTTCAACTTACCCAATTATATGCTCATCTACTAACACGCAGGTTTACCCCACCAGCATGAAGCTCATACCGCGTCTGTAAAGCTACAACGGCACTCGTTGGATACCACACATGCTCTGGAGGGTGCTCGGCTTCTGGAACAGGAAAATCAACGATTGTCGCAAGAGGTCGCCATCCTCCGTGCCAATCCGGATATCACGCCTCACCCCGCCGCCATTCAGGTTCCAGAGCTCACTCTCGCACTCCGTAAGCTCTCGGATAAGCTTACATTGACAGAAGAGGCTGTAGCGTCGCAAACTGCCAAGACTCTTGCATCGCAGAATGCTTTGGCTCAAGCGCAGTGGGAGAGGGACAACGCGAGGGTATTGGCCGCGGAAGCGAGGGCGCGAGAAGCGGAGGGACATGTGTGGGAGAGGGAGCTAATGCTGAAGGCGAAGACAGCGGATGAAGAGAGGAAGATGGCGGACCTTGTAGTGCAGGAGTACGCCGATCTTGTTCGGTCGTTGGAGGGCCGGGCCAGAGCACCTCGTTCGTCCATTCAGATGACTCGGGAAGCCAGCAGCTCCAGCGTTACCTTGGTGGAATCCCTCGCGGAAGGCAAGTCCGGGTTGCATAAGCTTCTCGAAGAGTTCAACGGGGAGTCCGCACGACATGCTACCGATTTCTACGAGCTGCAGGGTAAGCTGGATGAGGCGAACGCTTCACTCGCATCTGAACGCAAGAATGTCGAAAACTTGCAATCTCAGCTTGCTTCTGCTCTCATCGAAGTAAACAAAGCGAAGATGGACGATAACACTGCTGCGAAGATGGTGTCCCGCTACATGTACGCTGACTGAAGCTTCGATTGAACACGCATGTCTGACCTCGTCTACAGGAAATTCTCGCAGTCTACCACAGACTCACTACAGAAAGCCATGGACAACCTTAAAGTCCGACACGCCGCCACGACCGCCACATTGGAGAAAGAGGCAGATAGCCTTCGTAAAGCCCTCCTCTTCGAACGCAGGCAGTCCGAAACGCTACGACGAGCATTGGACGAGCTCTCAGAGGACATTTCTCGCGAAGCATACGGCCGACGTCGGGAGATCGGTCTACGCTTGGCGTTCCTTGGACGGGAAGAGAGTTTGGCGGAGAGCTTGCGACGGTGGACGAGGAAGTCCCGAGAATCCTTCCACCGGGTCTTGTCGAAACAGCCCCAGCCGACCGATAACTCGCCATTGACCAAGGTATTCGAAAGAGTCATCGACGACGCTGAACGTCTGCTGGGTACCCTGAATGGCGAACCAGCGAGTGAAGATGAGGTCGCGGAGGGTTCTGTCGCTCGTGTTCTCGCGGCTCAGAACGCTGCGGCTGCGTTGACGCGGGAGCTGCACCAGGAGACGTCGCGTCGGCTAGAGGCAGAAAGACGATTGGCGCATTATGAGGCATCTGAAGGAGATCCGAGCTTAGAAGGTGTACCACCGTCTACTGTGTTGTCCGGTGCTGTCGATGAGACAGCCGTCTTGTCGAACGGTGCTCCTCAGCTTCGGGACCCGCCAAAGCGGGATGTTTCTCTGATGACTTCGCCTCTTCCATTGAAGCCCCCACCGGAGTCTCCGCTTACGGAAGAACCTATTGCTCACGCGCCATCGACTGAGCTCGAGCCAGCGTTTGAAGCTGTAATGCCACCATCTGCGGCGAAATCAGAAATCCCCTCCGCGATACCACCACATAGTTTGGATATTTATCAAATCCAACCTAGTCTGGGACAGCTACTGCCCACTTCTTCAGAACCTCACTCAACGATACCCACGGAAGGTCTACCGGTTCAAGACACCTCGCTTACGCCAGCCGTGCCGACGATTACTGAGCCAGAGTCCAATGGTTTGCAGGCCTTGGATGAACACTCCAATGTTCGTGACGTTCCAACAGCTGGGACGCCTGCAACGCAGGAGCTAGCCAGTCCACTTCCAGAGATTGTTGTTGCCGCAATTAGCACGTCCACCGTACAACCATCCCCGGTAGAAGACGCAGCAAGGCCCATTGTTGTCGCCGAGGTCGCGCCGACACCAACATCTCTTGACCTCACTATTGAAGGGGCTACAGCTTCGCCAGTATACTCGCCGCAGCCGGTACCTTCACCCTCCAACATCCCACTTCCTCATTCTGCTATCTCAGATATCCCCTCCAGTCTCAGCCCAGCCCTAACATTGACGTCCATATCTCCTACACCCCAACGAGAACCATCGCCTGCACCCGACCACGACTCCCAACAACGACTCCTCGCCGAGCTTCGCTCCACGCAGCACCGGTATGACGCGCTGCAGCGGTCCTTCCGAGATTGCGACATCGCTTTGAAAGACCTGAAAAGCGATGTTGTAGACCTTCCGGAGTCGCTGGATATGACGCTTGTCGTGCGCGCGGCTGTGGATCGCTTGAAAGATTACAATGAAGATGCCCGGGTGGAGCTGGAGATCCGGATTTCTGACGAGGAGCGAATTTATACAGGCTACGTGGCCTTGCTGTCTATCCCAGGGGCGATCTCGGACGAAGTTGATGCAGCCGAGCTCGAGGACGAAATTCAAGCATTCGTCTCGGGGACAGACAAGGGCGTGGCGAAAGCCATGCAGCAGCTTACGCGTAAATTGGACGACTTGCAGCACGACATCGCCGCTGTCAAGTTGTCAGCCCACGAGCTCGCGTCGTCCGCGGAAGAACAACCGGAAGCGGTGTCTGCTGGTACGCAAAGCGGATGGTCAGCGTGGACAGGCGGGTTGTTGAGTCCTTCCTCCCGCCCGAGCAGTCCTGCTCCAGCGACATTCGGGTCTGTCATGACGAGTCCTCGTCTCCGACACTCTGCTTCTCTCTCGCGCATGAACTCGCAGCAACGCAGTCCCACGGATCCCGACATGCCACCCCTCTCATCACCCAGCCCGTTCACGAGCCTGGGTCTGCGCATACCGATGCCAGCTCACGTCACGCCACCTCCGCCTCTATCACGACGACAGTCAAGCTCACTGGGGTTGGGATTGGGAGGCCCAAGTGGTGGGAGACCAGGCCCGCGGCCACGGGTGTCGTCGGCGTCGGCGATGTATTTGCTAGGGCTGGGTGCGCGAAGTGGGTCGTTTAGTACGGGACAATCACCACCGGTGTCGCAGATACCGAAGCTACCGATGGGGTCGCCGATTGGGAGGAGGATGTCTGTAAAGGAAGAGGTTGGAAGTGAGAGTGGAAGTGTTGTTGAGTCGGACGTTGAGTAGGACTACTTTCATTCGTTGTCTTTGTTTATTTTACGTGATACCATCGTCTAGTAGTAGAATCTCATAACATACCCTCTCGAATTTTCCAGCTTTTTCCAGTCCGTTCAAGGTGAACTTGAACAGAGGAAACAGTCAGCGCGACGCGCCGTTGCCAATTTGCTCGCCAAGATGATCAAGCCACGGGCGCCTGATTAGTTTACAGCGCGTATGGTGGGCGGGACCGAACCTTGTATCCGAGTCTCTGAGTCCTCCTTCAACTTCCTCTTCCCCCTCTTTCACTTCACTCCTTATCCACATCTTACTCCTACAACGATACAACATGGCCTCCACGACTGCTACTGCAACACAGAATCGCCCCGGAGGCAATAACAGAGGAAGGGGCAAAGGCGGAAACCGAGGTGGTCGAGGCGGGAACCGCGGGCGTGGAGGATCTCACATTCGTCAACCACAATCTTCAGGACAAGAAGAGAACGTGAAATTGGAGCTTACATCTCCTACGGTAGAAGAGACTCCTGCAGCAGCAGTGAACGGCGCAGCGACGACGCAGACAGAAGAAGAAGCTGACGAAGCAGTGTGCTGGATTTGCGCGGAGCCGGTCAAATACTACTCAATATCGCAGTGCAATCATCGGACGTGCCACGTTTGTGCGCTGAGGCTAAGGGCTCTATACAAGAAGCTGGATTGCACATTCTGCAAGGTACGTCATTTTCTCTGTGCTGGACTCACTCTCATTCCTTATCATGAATTGTACCCAACAGGAACCACAACAGACTGTGATTTTCACCGTCTCACCCGACGCGCTATGGGAGTCCTTTACACCCGATGCCATACCCTACAAGGATCCCAAACTCTCAATTGGGTTCGAGACGCAGGAGATGATGGAAGACAGTCTAATTCTCCTCCGGTTCAACTGTCCAGACTCGAGCTGCGATTACATCGCGAATGGATGGAGTGATCTGAAGCTACATACAAGGGCGTCGCATGGGAAAGTCATGTGGTCAGTACTTTTTATACGCTCGGAAAATATATCTGTTCATCTCAAACGGATTTTGTACGTGGTTTTGATATAGCGATCTGTGTATACGTTCCAAGAAGATCTTCGCGCATGAACATATCCTCTACCACCCCAGCCAACTCCCGAATCATCTTCCGTCATTGTTGCGAAATTCTCACCGCGCACCGCCCAAAGAACAGCCTGAAGGCGGCGTGCATCCGCTATGCGAGTTTTGTCGCGAATGCTTCTTTGGCGACGACGAGCTGTATGCGCATATGCGCGAGAAGCACGAAGAATGCTTTATATGCAAGCGGAATGAGGTCAAGGATCAATAGTGCGTGACACATGCATTTTCTACTCTTTCGCGTGCTGACCAGTGACGCAGCTTCAGGAATTATGATGCTCTGGTGAGTTCTAATGATGTTACCTCTCATCTACACGGACCATCCTGACTGGAGAATATATAGGAACAACATTTTCACCAAGGACATCATCCATGTACCCAATCCGTATGTCTGGCCCGCAAATTCGTCGTCTTTGGTTCGGCTCTCGACCTAAAGGCGCACATGGTGGAGGAACACGGCGCAGACATGACATCACGAGACAAAAAAGACGCAAGACGAATCCAGGCCGAGTTTGAGTTTGAAGAAGTCGGTGTCGGAGGGCGTCGTGGCGGTCGGCGAGATCGAGGCGACCGTGAACGCGAACGCGAGCCTCCCCCTCACCTGCAGCAGCCCACTCCCACCACCGCGAGTTCGTCAAGAACTGCCGGAGCGGGCGGGAGACGGCGCGAGGCGTTTAGTGGGAACCTTTCGACACCTGAAGGAGGCGGAACACCGAATGCAAGTGGTAGCCGGTTACCAAGTCGGGGCCAGTCGCCTGCTCCTCCAGAGAACGTTGATCCAGCGGTGGCCGAGTAAGCTTTGAATCTTTAATCTGATCCTCGTTTCATGACGCTAATTGACGGTGCAAATCTTCGTCTACCACCTACTTTTAGACGACATTCCGCGTTCTTAGCACGCGTGAGCTCCCTAGCGCCAAATCCCAACGCTGCCGTCCCTGCCGTCAAAGCAGCTGTCCGGTCTTATCGAGCAAACGAGTCTGCTGCCCGTGACTTAATATCCACTACCTGGAATGTACTCGACCGAAATCTAGAGGGTACCGCAAGCATTGTTAACGCATTGGTCGACTTGCTTGATGACGAGGATAAGAAGAAAACTCTGCTCGAGGCATGGAACGGCTTCAAAATCGAGGTGAGCTAAACAGATTGCAATCTGGGTTCTTCAAATCCTAACATGAAGTGCATGATAGCAACGAAACCAATTCCCTGCACTGGCAGCGATAGGCGCTGGCA
This sequence comes from Steccherinum ochraceum, assembly GCA_004332605.1. Lineage (NCBI taxonomy): Eukaryota > Fungi > Basidiomycota > Agaricomycetes > Polyporales > Steccherinaceae > Steccherinum > Steccherinum ochraceum. Next base: position 101,491 of record RWJN01000024.1, read on the forward strand.
CGGAATGGGCTGGAATTACCGGTGGACGCATCTTGCACGCCAAACAGTCCACTACATCGCACTCCTCCTCCCAATCATCTAGACAAGTGCAGGATCGTGTCGCGCGCGCCGCCGCTGCGTCGTCATCAGCCCATCCACCTGCACCAGCTCGCCCGGTTGACCGCTTCCCTGCTCTCCAGTCTACCACCTCTGTTCCAGGGAATTCAGGCTTCCGCCAGCCTCAGCGCAACACGCCTTGGGCTGGATCGTCATCTTCCCCGGCGCCTTCAGCACCACCAGCACCGCGAGTACCCGTCTCTGTTCCCGGACCAGGTGCCACCAGCCGTGTCACTGGCCGGGGAAACCAGAAGACTCCTACGCTCTCTCGCGCAGCATTCCCTGAGCTGCCGACGTCGAGTGCGACGAAAGTACCCAGAGCCGCGGTAGGCGGCAACCAGTCGCTGAAGAACATTGTCGGAGATTCGACCCCGACGATGCCTGTCTGGCAGGCAGGAGGAGGCACAAGCGGTAGTGGACCGAGTACGCCTGTGATGGAGGGACTTCCAGTAGAAGATGCAGCAGATGCACCGAGTGGCGGTTCAAAGAAGAAAGGGAAGGGCAAGCAAAAGCAGATGTTGTTCACGCTAGGCTCTTTCCCTACCTAAGGCACTATCGCTTGTCGGCTACTTTGGCAGCTCTCGACTCCGACTTCGCCATGCACGATGCAACTTCGGTCAGCGGCAACGAGTGGTTTGATGCTGAATCAGCTAGAACGCAACGTTGTTGGAATGCTGAGTGGTGGTGCACTGAGAGGGAGATTTGAGCTTACCAAGCACACTTCGCGTTCAATAATTCGTCGGGACAGTTCGTATCACTTGTCACGAATGGAATCTAGATCACTAGACGAACCGTATACTATACCGTGCAGTCCTTTCTGCGGATCGCCAATGACCCTAGGATGTTTCACTGAAACGCATGGATATCTCAAGACTGTCAAAGGAGGCACAATCGAACGAGTCGGGACGATAAACGTAATCTACGAGGTGTTGGTTGTAAGTTCAGTATCGACCGCGCGCCGCTACATGTAGTACCAATCTGCGATGTCAACACTCGCATATCTGGTCGTTCGAAGTTGCTGATTCCACATCTTCGTAGACAAAATGTACAAACTTGTTTACCAAGTTGTTTACTGCTATGTGATTTCTTCGCGTCCGACCAGTCAGAACTCAGTACTCAGGACCAGTCTTGAATCTAGACGAGGTTAATTTCCTTTTGATGGTGATCGTTGATCGCAGTGATCGAGTCGCTAGAAAACGGTTTGCTTTTGGCTGACTAAGAAGCTGGATTAGTAAGACAGCTTTGAAGCTTTTCGTCGTTCAACTAGGAGTCGCTCTTGATTCTTCGAGTCTCCGTTGATTGTTGACTGTGGATTGAACCGTTTCTTTGGTTTTCACTATAAAATGCAGCTTTCCATGCATTGCGGTCTTGCCGGTATCACCATTCCTTCTCCCTATTCGCGGCTCAAACTTCTTCGGTGAGGTTTTCGCTACGAGTCTCACTACGTGGATGAACGTCTAACTGCTACGTCGCTTTGATTATCAGGTCTCGCTTTCTAGGTGCATCACCGCACCATGTTAAACGAGGGTCTGGGTCTTCACACCGTCGCCCATGATACCCATGTTGACAGAACGCCCGAGCTTCAGAAGCTAGCCAATGGCGGTGAATTGACCAACGAAACGACAAATGCTGACGCTGAATTCAAGAGCGACAATAGCAACAGCAAAGAAGTCTCCCAGGCGCGAGAAGACGTGGAACAGGCGTACCAAGATGATACACCGGATGGAGGACTGAGAGCGTGGCTGGTAATCGTCGGGGTGAACTTTGCTTCTGCTTTGCGTTCAACGTCCTTTAACCTCACCGCATTCGCGAAGGCGGCTTCTGGAACGTTCGCTACTTTCGGATATGTCAACACCTTTGGGGTCCGTCAGTTCTGATCTCTCCATTTCGACCCCACAGTAATCGTTTCGATCTGACAGGTTTTTCAATCTTACTATGAAGAAACTGTGATGCCTACCACGTCTCCTTCCACGATGTAAATTTTCTTTTCTTGCCCTCAGCTGTCCATCCCTGACCGATTGCTCATTCAGCTCTTGGATTGGTTCAGCTCAAGTCCGTTCTAATCTATTCCTTTTCTTATTCCTTCTGCTGACCGCCCGCAATCTAGTACGCTCTCATTTTCGTTCCCGGTCTTTTGACAGGCCGCCTTTACGACAAAGGCCACGTCAAGTTACCTCTCGCTGTTGCATCTGCCTTGCTGGTGACCTCGACTTTTCTCACCGCGGAATGTACAGAATACTGGCAGTTCTTATTGTGTCAAGGTATTTTAGCTGGGGTAAGCTCCGACTTACATTTGACCATGTTCCTATACTGATGCTTCTTTGATCATGCTCGCAATCATGATAGTTGACATGCGGTGTGATCTTCGGACCTTCGGTTGGTGTGACCGCGCATTGGTTCAAGAGGAAACGCGGTATTGCACTGGGTGTCATCTCCGGAGGTTCTAGTATCGGAGGCACTGTCTTCCCAATAGCGGCTCGGCATCTGATCCAGGACGTCGGGTAAGCACAGTTTGGTTCTGATTAGTTCCAATGAATTGACACCTTTTACCAGATTCAAGTGGACGATGCGCATCTTAGGCTTTATTCAGCTCTTTGCGTTGAGCATCACATGCCTTACGGTCGCTCGTCGTCTGCCTCCAAGCAAAGCACCGAAAAAACTCGTCGACTTCACCATATTCAAGAGCCTGGCGTACACGATTTACTGCGTGGCCAATCTTGTGTCCTTTTTGGGTTTATACACGGTACGTCTTGCCTGGGACAGTGTATACATGTGGAACCCCACTTCTCACCCGTTGGCTATAGGTTTTGACTTACATCGACGTCAGCGCCGTACATGCCGGCCTTGACCCCAACTTCACATACTACCTCGTTGCCATCGCCAACGTTTCCTCAGGTTTCGGTCGAATCACGGCCGGCTTCATCGCAGATCGTACAGGTCCTCTGAACATCTTGATCCCTGGTACGACGATCGCCGCAGTGCTGACCTATGCCTGGCCATTTGCCAAGACTACTGGTGACTTTGTCGCCATCGCCATTATTTACGGCCTGTTTTCAGCCGTATATGTGTCGTTGTTACCGGCACCGATCATGGCTATGGGGAACCAGCATAACGTGGGCATCATGGTCGGAGTGTCCATGACGATCTTGGCCGCTGGTGCTATCTCTGGTCCTCCAATTTCAGGTGCCATCAATGCGTCGACAGGCGGGTTCAAGTCTGTTGGGTACTACGCAGGTATGTCTTTCAGGTTGTTTTTTTTTATATCTGGTGGCTCACGAGAGCTGTTGGTGATACAGGCTCTATGATCTTGGCTTCCGTGGCTCTCCTCATTGTTACAAGACAAACCGTCCTCAAAGGACGCATTTATGGCAGGGCATAGTTAACATTTTACTCTGAGATACCTTACAATGCTCTTTAATCAATGCCAATCGTTTTAGACCTGACAGACCCATGTACACCAAGATTCTGGCACCCTGGTTGATCGCGCACTTTTGCGGGCTGGAGATCGCGTGCCTGACACGACGACACTCTCACCGATTAATCCGACAATACATTCGAGATACTATTCGTCGTCGGGTGAGGCCCGGAAACATCGCGCGGTCGTCGTGTATGCTTGTTCGCATTCTTGACTGATCATCACCCTGGAGTTCGCCGCCGAGAGTATAGACTCAAGACGCGCATACCATGGCAGGAATTTTGTCCTCAGCGGTACGTTTGATTCATAGTCGAAAAGATCCGCGTTCGGACCCGAGAAAAACGGAAACTGAAGTTTCAAGCTGCTGCAACTCATGTTCTCAGTAAGTACTAGTGTTATGTATATGTATGTATATACTCATTCTCAGTCAGATTCATCGGTGTACATACGTGTGCCACACGTCACGGTCTACAGAACGAGGGTAAGTAAGCGCACAACTGTAATACTTCGAATCTCTTGCTGCGCATCAGCTGTTTACATGCAGAACTAGCCTTGGAAGACTACTCATGGTCTCGGGTGGTGGTTAGGCAAGTGACTCTATACGGTCTAACATCACTCATCACGCTGGCGTAGATCGTCTAACTGGCACGATAGAACGTTGACTCACATTATGATACTAGGCAGTAGATGACTCGAACGCTCGACGCTCGTACCCTCTGCATGTCACAGGCGCCTGAGAGAAGTTCTTGGCAGCTCCGTGTGTATAAGGCACGCATAATCCCTGAGAGTAAACTCGAAAGAAGCGTAGTCAAGAGACTAGTACCGTAAGTACTTCAAGTTGTGCCGTAAATGTAAAGCCCTGCGGATGAAGGTGTCTTAAACTCTTTCTATCAATTTGCTGACGACACTGTACCATGATTTGAGCCGCAGGTCTTATGCAGACAGCTGAGATCAAGACGACGTTCCTGTGAAGCCTGCATTCTTTCGAAGCGCAAGGAGCAGACTGTCAGTGAATCCGAGCAGTTACAACTTACATGGCGCAACTTGCGATAGCGCTGGCATGCAGGCTCACTCGCGTGCGATCGAGCACTCGATTGAGTGCCAAGTCCCGCGTAATTTCGCGGCGGAAGCAAAATCAAAGAAGAAAACTGAAGATGGCGTTCTTTCTAACGTGCTACTACTAGCGATTGACAATGATACTGCGACTGGTACGGGCCAATAGGTGTGCATGCTGACCAACCTTGGGCTCGAGCCGCCCGAGCCTCGCGATATCTGTGTTGTTCGGAAAATTTATTCAACCTGTTCGACGCTTACCGCGGCATCCAACTCTCCGTCCCTGCTATAAAATGTTTCTCTCGTTCCCATCTGCTTGGCGACGCCAATCATCCCCTTCGCCGCTAGTTCTCGAGTCCGTCTCGCGCAGTTGGAGTACTGGTGAGGTCCTCCGAATCCCTCTCGTCTGGCACATTTACTCATTCGTCGCCGTCTTTGCCTCCAGCTTTGACATTCAAGGTGCGCCGCTGATTTGTGAGACGCTGCACCCACAATGTCAACCGCGGGCCCGGATCCACGCATCCTTACCCACGCCGACGCTGGGGAGCAGGAGACTGAGAAGCAGATACACGCCGATGAATTGACGATCCATGACGGCTCCCCCGATGCCTCTCACGAGAAGAACGGCGCCAGCGACAAGGAAGACTTCGACAAGGAAGACGCACCCGTGGAGGAAGTAACACAGGCACATGTAGATGATATCCCGGATGGAGGGCTCAGAGCGTGGCTTGTCGTCGTGGGAGTGAGTCTCGTCCTTCGCTAGTATGCTTCACAATTTATTGACCGCGGCGACGTATAGGGTGCTTTTGGAGCTTTTGCTACCTTTGGGTACGTTAATGCCTGGGGTGTACGTTAACTTAACTTCTGTGAACAAAAGTGGAAGCATGCTAATCGCGAGGCGCTGACAGGTCTTCCAAGCCTACTATGAAGAGACGGTGATGCCCACCACGTCTCCTTCCACAATGTGTGTCCACTCTCTCGATCAACGGTACTACGTAGCTAATCGTACTTCTCTCTCAGTGCCTGGATCGGTTCGGTCGAAGTCAGTGATACTTGCATTCGCCCCTTCTCATCATTTCACTGATTATGGCACAGTATGCTCTCATCTTCGTCCCCGGGTTGGTGACAGGTCGCCTTTTCGACATGGGCTATATCAAGCTACCGGTCACTGTTGCTTCTGCCCTGCTGATCACGTCCACCTTCCTGACCGCTGAATGTAAAGAGTATTGGCAGTTCATATTGTGTCAGGGTATCTTAGCCGGGGTGAGTGTTTTGTTAAATCACCAGGGATACACTATGTACTGACACAGTGTAATAGGTGATGTGCGGGATCATATTTGGTCCGATGATGGGTGTCATCGCGCACTGGTTCAAACGAAGACGAGGAATCGCTCTAGGTATGATCGCTGGAGGGTCTAGTATCGGAGGAACCATCTTCCCTATAGCGGCCCGACATTTGATTCAAGACGTAGGGTGAGTGTGATGATTCAACTTCGACCAACATTTTCAACTCATCGTGGATACCTTCGTAGATTCAAATGGACAATGCGTATTTTAGGTTTCATCCAGCTATTTGCGTTGACAATCACGTGTCTCACTGTTGACCGTCGTGTCCCTCCTGGCAACATATCGAAGAAGTTTTTCGACTTGAGTATCTTCAAGAACCGGGCGTACTGCACTTTCTGTATCGCCAACCTTGTTTCATTCCTAGGCTTGTACACGGTATGCTTTCGAAGGCAAAAAACATGTTATAACACAAAATCTGACTCTACGTCCAGGTTCTCACTTACATCGACGTCAGCGCCGTACATGCCGGCCTTGATCCAAACTTTACCTACTACCTAGTCGCCATTGCAAACGCCGCGTCAGGATTCGGCCGGCTCGGAGGTGGTTACTACGCTGACCGCTTCGGCCCTCTAAACATCATGATCCCTTCCACGACTTTTGCCGCTGCACTCACCTATGCTTGGCCCTTCGCAAAGACCAAGGCGGACTTCATCGTCATCGCTATCATCTACGGTATATGTTCAGGCGTGTACGTATCGTTGTTGATGGCCCCAATCATGTCAATGGGAAATCACCACAACATTGGCATCATGACTGGAGTGTCGCAAACTATCTTGGCCGGGGGTGCCCTGGCTGGCCCTCCGATTTCAGGCGCGATCAACGCGTCAACAGGCGGATTCCAGTCTGTGGGGTATTATGCAGGTATGTGGTCGAAATCACTTCTCCTATACACAGTGGCTGATGCACTTTCCTTCTGGTGTAGGATCTATGGTGATCGTTGCAGTTGGATTTATTATTGCCACACGACAATTAGTCCTTAAAGGCAGCATCTACGGCAAGGCATAGAAGACTGCACCACCGTGCACGCCATACCCCGCATACCTTAATCACCTGTCTAATGAATCTCACGACTTTCGGTTTGGGTTAACCACACTTCATGAATGTACTTCATATCCATCCCATTCATACCTAAGTAGCATTTGCAAACTATAGAGCAACTATTTGTTTACATTGTATTGAAGCTTTACTAGCTTTAGAGAATTTCACCTTACGGGCAGAAGCTTCCACAATGGGTTTGAGACCACTTCAGCTTAGGATTCATACTTTCGCTAAGCCCTTGCCGAACTGTTGACCGCTCACCAATACGCTAACCAGCCCAAAGCATCTTTCTCTCCCAGCTTGGGCAACCTCTTCGATCCCAACGCCTGCGCAACATCTACCGCTCTCTCCAAACTCAACTCGGGCATCGCCATCGCCTCTTTCGTGCTCTCCACCGCAGGGCCACCTCGCGCGCTCATGAAGAAGTCCAAGATTCGCAACGCCGGATTCACCTTCATCATCTCCACTTCGGACTTCGCATCCAAGCCCTCGCCGCTAGCTGCGAGCGTGTCAACCCATTCAGTATAGGGCACAAGCGGTAGGGAGAGCTTGCGAGCAATGGGCGTGATGATGGCGTTCCACGGGACGGGACGTGGATGAGCGAGGTGGAGGATTGGGTACGGTGAGTTGCGCATCTCTGCAGCAGCTTCCGCGACCGCGTCGACTGGGATCCACGATATTTCCTACGTTGTAACAACCAGTAAGCTCCAAATCGTATGTGGACGGAACAATCAAACTTTACCTTGTCAATGGCAGGAAGACATCCCAAATATTGCCCGGACATGACCAACGTCGGGAACCACTCGGCGCGGTTCCAAGCACCTGTAGTTCGTCCACCTGTGACTTGACCCACACGAACAGCGACATAACGGAGAGGCGTCTCCTTTGCAGCGATGGAAAGCAGCTCTTCATTCACCCATTTGGATTGAGTGTAACCGTTGCCGAGAGCGGAAGCCGGGTCAACAGGTGTTTCCTTGATCGGTCCGTTCCGTTCGTGAACTGAAGGTGAAGAAAGCGAGTGAAAGATTAGTATCTTTGCTTGTGGTAAAGATCGTGGACCACTTACGACCCAGAACACCGATTGTGCTGATGAACTCGAGTCGTGGAGGCGTGGCGAGCGGAGAAGACAGAACGAGGTCGATCAAGAGGCGCACTGTTTCGACGTTGGGCTCGAACGACGTCAAAGAGAGGTTGAAGTTAACACGGTACCCTATGCAGAATATACAGCTCAGCAAAATCCACGCGAGCCGCATGGCATCAAGCACTCACCGTTATGGAGAACATGTGTAATGGACTTCCTCACCCTCTCATACATCTCTTTCGACATACCCAATCGTTCGTTAGACATGTGCGCCTCGATCAAGGTCACTTTCTCAGAGTCCGCAATACTAGGATCGAACCCCCAGTCCCGCAAACGAGCCTTCTGCCTCTCCACTAAGCCGGAACCGTCCTCACTGAACCGGTTCAAAGCATAGATATGTTCCACCTTCGGGTCCGCTACCAGTGTCGCAAGCAGGCCTGCACCAAGAGATCCTGTAGTGCCAGTGACGAGAATGGTGTCTTTAGGAGGGGTTTCCAAGGTCCCAGTGTGCTTAGGCCAGCTCGTCCGATAGGTTTGCACCATTGCGCGCATGGCGGAGATGATCGCGGCAGCAGAGTCATGACCGTTCGCAGCACCATTCGCATGGCCTTCGGGGTTGGTCAGAGAGGCGATATATCGCGCAAGGCTCTCGATTGACGGGTACATATAGACAAAGCTAGTTGGAATGCTGCGGGTATCGACTTTGGTGTGTTCGCGAAGCGCGTGAAGGATGGAGTTCCGGATCCACGTAGCTTGAAGACTATGAGGTCATTATGTGAGTTTCAACAAGGACTCCCGATGATCATCAATCTATTCGTACCTGTCGCAGCCCTTCTGGAACATATCGTCCGAATCCTTCAGCTTCGCTAACACGACACGAGAGACAACCGTCCGGACGAATGCCAGAGTGCCAGGCAAATCCCAGGTCTTCGGTGGTTCCAGGTCTGCGTCCGCTTGAGATGACTCGGCGACCGCAGCATAGATAGCATCGATCTCGGGTTCGTACTCGTTGATGATGGCTTGCCGGCGTGGCGTAGCTTTCGCGGTGTATGTAAACGGCTTAGCTTCAGAAGTAACTAGAATCATCTAGATGACGCGTAATTGTAAGTGTAGTGGCCACACGGTGGTTTCGTGGGGCATAAACTCACCTCCTTGAACAACCTCGAGTGCTGAGGGGCATACTCATTGATTTTCTCTACGGTCGGCCTGATATTCGTTCCCGTTAGCCACTGCGAATATGTAAAGGAATGCCACATGGCATACCATATCAAGTTCCTGAACTCTGCAAGCTTCTTCTCGTCCTTGGGGTCGAACTTATACGCAGGCTTCGGGTCGACGAGTATTCCAGCATTAAAGCGACCGCGTCCAAACATGACTACTCGCTCCACGTGGGGATCTTGATTCAGCATGAGCTCCAGCGGGTTAGGATTCGTCTGTTCAGATGTGAAGCCATTGTTTCTTCAGTCCTCCGCAAGCGAGGTAGTCATAAACGTTACTGACCTTCTCTCCCGTGCTGTGCATGATTTGGTCATCTGTACGGCCGTAAACTCGCCAGTAGCCTTTCTTCGTCGGGTGAGGAGCAAAGAGATCGCTCGTCGCGTACGCCTCTTCACCGTTGACTATTGTGTTGGTCACAGCGGGGGTCATGAGCGGACTCGGCTGCCATGATCTAGGATCAGCAACTGGTAGCTGTGAATCGAGACTGCTGTGTACGTACCAGAGCAATGAGCTCCGCTGTACCGTCTGGCTGATAGTCCCACTTGACCCGGGTCTGAGGTACGTTGAAATTCAAGTACTCCCAATCCTTCCCAGGGTGCTCTGGTGACAACACAGACTTGAGTCATTCGCACCTTGCATGATCGAGGGTGAACGTACCAGAGACGAATTGGCAAGGGATGCCCATCTCGGTGCTTCGAATTTGAGCCTTCAATACCACTAACGCGCACAGGAAGAAGCTATCACATACCTGCCGTACATCGAGTAGATACCTACGCCTTGTTCCGCCAAGAAGTCGCCCACATGTGTGTTCATTGGACCTCCGCCATAGATCTGCACCTTAGCATCAACACCATACTAATTACTGATTTCAAGCGAGTACACTCACAACCCCGGTCATCTTCTTCAAATGCTCAACATCCTCCGGCTTCTTCGACCAGGTCTTCAGCGAACGGTAAGCAATCAAGCTTCAGTAGTCTTTTGAGGAACGCAACGTACTTCGATGAAACTTGGAACGCAAAACGCGAAGTCACATTTATGTCTCAGCATTGCTTCCATGGTATTTTCTGGCGAAGACGCAATGGGAGGCGACATAGGCTTGTGTACACACACGATGAACCCACACATTGCCTGGAAACAAAATTTGTTGAAGACTGCACAGGGAAAACATGGAAATTTCGATGCACTTACCGTCCACGTCAAGAGTAAACTTCCCATGCCATGATAAATAGGTAGTGAATGGCAACCAATGCGTTTATCGCAGAGATCTTGAGCACCGTAAACTAGAAGTCTGTCAGTGAGTTACTCAATGGGCGTTCAAGAGCTGTACCTACATACTGATAGTCCGATGGCGAGAAAACGGTGATGCCATCCAATGATAGGTTTGGGGAAAGCGGTAGAACCTAAACCAGGCGAGTCGCATCCATAAGGCCCCGATCTTTTGCGACTCAATAGGATAGACACGACTTACCAGACGAATGAATGATGATAGAAGTCTCCTCAGGTCGATAGTCATACCTAGGTAGCAGCTTGGTCTGATGCTCCGGACCCATCAAGTCTTCGTATACAGGCATGTTGCAATGATCAGGTACGGACACGCCTTCCGCTTCCAAGCACTTGAATGCGGCCGCAGCAAGCTGCTGGTGATTGTTCTCCGGGCCAATGAACAAAAATGACACGCCGACCTTCTTTAAGAGGTGCGCAACTGCTGCAGGCGAGTTTCGCGGGGAAATCGGGAAGGCAATGTAATTTGCGCGTACTGTACCAGCTTGAACGAGGTAGTAGGTAATTGAGTCTGTGAGAGGTTAGTGTAAAGACACCACACGTCCCCAATCAACTGAGAAACAAACCTGACGCGGCCAAAACGGCGACAATCGGTCTATTCCCAGGAGAAGCTTCGATTTTGGATTGAATGAGTGCCCCTGCGCGATGGATTCCCGGAGTGACGTCGCGCCACGCCAGGACTTTTTCCTTGCCGTCGCCTTCAGTGTAGACGAACACCGGGTGGTTCGGCGAGTACTCGAGATGCCAGTCCCAAACGTCAGGAACCATATGTGAGCCATCGACGGGTGGTACACGAAATGTCTTCGAAGTGAGAGCTTGAGTCTGCGGGATCGGTGGGAAGGGGCCCACCAATGGCTTGGCAGGGGTCTTAGTTGCGTCCGACATATTGCTGCTGCGTTGAAAGCAGAGCAAATGTCGAGCATACCGGTCAAATCTTATATACCAGACGGCCACTGAGAGCAGCCCAGCGGTGCGATCGATGACGACGTCGAGGGATTCATGAAGCTTGTTTCAGCGCGATAGGCCAGCGGATGTCCTTCGTTCAGATTGCACCCTCAGTAGCAAATGAGAGAAATGACCCCGAGTCGGAAGAAACATAACGCTTTCGTGGCGAGGCACGGGTTTGAGTCGCTTTACTACGCACCGTCTTGAACGACGCCGCAAACCGTCTCCCTTGGAGCTTGCCAGTGCTTCAAAGAAAATCCCATTTGTCGCCGTAAGTGCACCGAACACTCGCCGAGCAACCTTATTAGTAACCCCATTGCAGATATAGCAGCTCAATGAAGGAGCCCTGTGGAAAGCAGTGAGAGTGACAGTGAAACGAAGGTCGCTTGCGCTGCCCGCGGTCAACAATTTACAAGTAGCAGCTCAAGCGCCCATAAGCGGAGTGCCGCGCTGTGCCGCGGCTGTCGGCATGCTGGGTGGCGTCAGACAATTTATGCGTCGGCCGAGAAAGGCGGCATTTTGTGCTTTACAGGCTGCACGAACATCTTGACTCGGACGGCTGTATCGCAACATACAACATGGAAAACTTGCAGAACATTTGAACATGTGGTGCTTCTCGCCAGGCCCAGTGATGCAAAGTTCCCAGTTCCAAAATTCCTCTCGCAGCGGGGCCGGCCCCGTCGGATACGTCGACCTCAAGTCCTCGACCAAACCGTGACAGCCTGGCGAAGGAGCTCCTGTCAAATATAAATCGCCTCTGCGCATTCGGTGGATATATTTCACACTCACAGCTTCGTCTGCTAGCAGCGGGATGCAACAAGTGAAAGCAAGAACGTTCGCCAACCGGTGACCGATTGGTGGCTGCCACAGGCGACAGGAAGACCGGCCGTACCGAGCATGCTATGATAATCGTTAGTCCCCCTTCGAAGATATCGACAACTCGTGGAAAAGGTCCGTCGTCTAGGAAGAGTTCAAGAGCAGCAGCGACGAGCCGAAAGAAGTGAAGAAGTTCCTCTCGGATGACCAGGCCGAAGATAGCCCTTCCCACAGGTGACATCTGCGCAAGTCACGACAATGAGCTTCTTGCTTTTGTCATCCAACCCCTCCTCGACTTCAAGGATCCCCCAAGGAGCAAACGAGCCGGTGCTAGAAGTTTGGTTTCATGATCAAAGGCAACGGCGATCCTGCTTGTACCACAGCGGTAGATGCATCTGTCCGGAGTCGAAACGACACATCCCCCGATCTGGATGTCAAAGATGAAGGAAAAGGTACCGCCAATGTGGCAGAGAGCGTTGCGGATACAGAGAAGCAATTCATCGACTTGAGCGATTCAAAACCACCGGACGGCGGTTTGAGAGCTTGGTCGATAGTTCTCGGGGTGAGTCGCCGCTTGCAGATCCCTCAACGCAACACGCTAATTATTCCGCAGTCTTTTTTCGCGAACTTCGCGACCTTTGGCTATGTGAACTCCTGGGGTGTACGTAGCTTCGTCGTAATTCTTGGTGTACATGGTTGAGTGGACTAACGCATTGCGATCGAACCAGGTCTTTCAATCCTACTATGAACAAACGCTACTTCCCACGACGTCGCCTTCCACTATGTTCGTTTATCTGTCCTGCTTTCCAAACCGCCCCTGAATATTGAATACTGATGCCAAGTAGTGCATGGATCGGTTCTACACAGGTGGGCTGAGCCGTATTAAATGTCTGAACTAGGGACTCACAGTTGAGTCGGTTTCTCATCGCAGTACGCGCTGTGCTTTGTACCAGGTCTTGTTACTGGCCGTCTATACGACAAAGGCATCGTAAGAATACCGATGATCACGTCTTCAACCACCCTCGTAGTAGGGACCTTCCTCACGGCTCAATGCACACAGTATTGGCAGTTTCTACTGTGCCAGGGATTCTTCATCGGGGTACGTTCGCAGCCCTTCGAACAGTCCAATTTCCCACTGAGCTCTCCACTGTTCGTCTTTGATTAGATATCCTGTGGTGTCGTCTTCGGGCCCTCCATGGGCATGATCTCACACTGGTTCAAACGGAGGCGTGGCATTGCACTCGGGATTTCTGCGGTCGGCTCGAGCGTCGGAGGCACGATATTTCCCATTGCTGCGAGTCGTCTCATAGATGAGGTTGGGTTCGTGCCCGCTTTCATTTCGGTGCACTTCGTCTCAACGTTCAATTTGACCTGACGTTGATTTCCAGATTCAAATGGTGCATGCGTATACTGGGGTTCATGCAACTCTTTGCCCTCATTATTGTCAATCTCTGCATGGCGCGTCGTGGGCCTCCGAGCAAAGTTCCGCGTAAAGTTTTCGACCTCAAAGCATTCAAGAATCTAGCGTATACCTTCTGGTGTTTGTCTGGGATGGTGGTGTTCCTTGGTTTATACACGGTACGTACTGTCAAATCTTCAATGAGATCATTGTCAGCTGATGTTGCTGCTGCCTGTAGGTGTTGACTTATATCGATGTCAGCGCCGTCTTCGCAGGGCTCTCTCCAAACTTCACGTTCTACCTCATCTCTATTGCGAATGTAGCGTCATGTTTCGGGCGTATCTTAGGTGGCCTCGTGGCAGACCGAAAAGGTGATTCTTCTGCTAGATGTGTCTTCTTTACCAAGCGGAAATCCCTGATACCATATGACGTCCGACCGAAGGACCAATCAACGCACTCCTTTTCCCAACCTTGATGGCAGGTGGCCTCACCTACGCCTGGCCTTTCGCAAGAACAACAGGCGAATTCATTGTCATTGCTATCTTCTACGGGTCAGTCAGAAGTCTTGCCTTCCGTGCACCCGTTATTCCTTATCTCTCAACTCATGTTGACCTGTAATAGAGTCGCATCAGGCGTGTATGTCACCCTCTTCAACGCCCCATTCATGGAGATGGGTAATCCGCACGACGTCGGTACCCGTATCGGAATGGGCGCAACGATCATCGCCGTCGGTGCTATATCTGGTCCGCCAATTTCTGGTGCAATCAACGCTGCCACGGGAGGGTACAAAGCTGTGGGCTACTATGCCGGTACGCACTGTCGATTTGTCTCCCTTCAATGTTAGCTGATGATGATGAATTTTACTCGTAGGCTCGATGATCATGTTCTCGTGCGTCCTGATGATCATATGCAGGTACTACCTGCTTGGTCAGTGGAAAGGGAGGGCGTAACACACTCATATACACTATGTGAGCGAAAGAAGATACCAGCACGCATATAGATATCTTTTCGAAAGACTCAACGTCCGCTTACCGCCTTGATCGGATACATGCATGACAACGTTCATGCTTTTGCGATGCGACTGTGGCGCATCAATGCACGCCCACATTCACGAGCGCCGAGACAGCTGTCACTGGCATTTCGCCATATGCATCTCCGGGGTCGGCAACAGAGAGCTTTGAGATGCGGTGGAATCCATAACCCGTTCAGCATAATCTCTGTGGCTGACCTCGGTACTGAAGACAATCGGTATCGCTCCGTACTCAGTTTAGCCGATAAGTAGGTGCATGGATCTTCCCGGCCGCGAGGACTGTGTGAACCGAGGGCGAGATCAAGAACATGTCCCATGGTGAAACTTAAAGCTTGCATGTATGATGCTCCCGATTTATACCCTTCTGAGGCGCAAGGTCTAAACAACGTGATCAGCTTGAGTTTCCCAGAAATCCCGCGAAGCAGTCAGTGCCTTTGCGACAATGGTCATCTTAACTTGAATTGAAGGAGAATGTGGAATACTATGCTAAGGATTTATCATACAGTCAAGCGAGATAGACACAATACACGGAACCGCGTAGTAGGTCGCGGGGACGTAGGTCACAAATAGAACATCAAAGTGCAGCGAGATTCAGAGCAGGCAATGGTGGGCCAACAGAAAGGAGGAAGGACGTGAAGTAGGTCACGATGAGTGTTGAGGGCGACAGAGCAGAACAATACCAGCAAGAGAACACCGAAACGCAGCACCTCAGAATTTGAACTCTTTCTCCTTCCGATTATCCTTTTCGCGCTCCATCTTTTGCTTCTTCTTGTGCATCTCCTTCGCGATCATATCTGAGAAGTCCTCGCGGCCATTCGCACCCGGCACACCAGCGTTCCCGCGTGAATGTTGGTCGTACCGTCGGCGAAGCTCGTCTTCGGATAAGCCCTCCAGCTCGGAGGCGTCAATGGAGATGTCTACACCGTTCGCTTTCCGCTGAGAGAAAAAGTGAGCAAGAAACTCTGTACGATATATGGGCCTAGACGTACCTTGGTACCACGTTCATCACCCAACACAGGAATCGCCTGCGCACTCGCAACCGCCGCAACATCATAGCCCCTCTCACTACCCATAAGCCCTCTGACGGACGTCTGCTTCTCCGGCACGACCTGGTACAGCGATCTCGGACCCGCGTCCGACACCTCTGATTGCGCTCTCCCGGACGTCTTGCGCAGCTCGAGGAAGTCTGGCGTCTCGAGCCCTCCGGCGATGGTGGAGACGACACTGGCCATGCCTGAGGGTGTTTCGAGGCCTGAAGGCGTCTGGAGACCGTCTGATGGAGCGGGTTCGGCGACTTCTTCCTCTTCTGACTCCTCTTCTGACTCGGACTCGGATTCCTCTGAAAAAAGTGACAGGTCAGATAATAGGCGAGTTGTTGGCAGGAGAAGGAGCGCACCTTCTTCTGGCTCAAGTTCGCCCCATGTCGCTCGGTCAATAGGTTCACCGTCCTACAAAAAACTTGAGCGAGGACGCCAAAGAGTAGAAAGACAGCAGTGGCTTACAGCAGAATCCGAGTTCTTGGGCAGCACACCGAAAACGTCACCATACAACGGACGATTGTACTCGTCAAGAGGCGGCTTACCCCAACCACCAGGATGGAAACCCCACTGTGCCCTGTAACAGCAATATTAGCTCATGAGGTCACAAATGTCGATATCACCACGTACCCCTCAGGAATCGGCGCATTCAACCCAGGTATCCGCAGTGTTGGGTAACTTGGTGGCGGGCCAAAACGTTGCATGCTGATGAGCCATGGTGGAGGTGCTAGTGGAGGAATGGACAGTGCTTCTACGAGCTCAGGAGAGAGATCACCGGGTCGCTTGTGCTTCAACTGGGTTTCAAATTCCTTGCCTTCATAGTACCTACGCAACATCCAACCGATGAGCAACGCATAGGGGTTAGAGAAGGAAGACTCACATTTCACCAAAAGCGGTCGTATTTGGCTTCGTCATGAATTTGAAGAAGGCATCGTGCAGCTTTTGGTAGTCAATATCCATTTTGCCCATCTTCGGCTGGACGCGTTCCCTCGTCTTCGCCTTCAACGACATGTTCGCTTCCTTCTCCTTCACCGCGTCGCGCATCGTAGCGATACCCGTGTCGGCGATATACGACGGTAGTTGGAACGGCGGCTTTTCGATACCACGCTTGCCCTGCAAGTAATCGCGTTTAGCACTCCAATGTGCGGGGATAGGGACTGTGTTTCGGTAACTCTTCAAATGGAGAAGCAACCGTGGGTCCGAAGCAGTCACGTCGGTCCACTCGACGACTTCGGGTTTCTTGACGAGCTGTTTGAGTTCGGCGACGGTCAGTCGGTTGATTTTGCGGGCCTTCTTCTTTGAGAGGGGTTTCTTCTCCCCTTCTCCTTCCGAGTCGCCCTCCGAGGCCATGTCGTCGTCAGAGTAAATGACCTCTCCTTTTGTTGGCTCCGACGATGCACCCTGCTATTGAACGTGACGCAATTAGGGCTGGTAGTGGGACCAAGAGCGGAGGACGCACTGATGATGATTCCGGAGGCAACTGGAAACGAGCAAAGACGTCGGAGAATGCTTCGAGGGCAGCGCCTTTGACATCCAACTGCTCAGATACGTACTCGACATTCTGTGGCTGCTGCACATCATCATCCTCCCGCGCTACTTTCAGCGCATCTCCGTTCGTTTCCTAACCATCAGAAAGGCGCGGAAAGTGGACAATTAGTTGCAATGAACTCGGGGAGTAAGACGGTACACGCACGGGCTTGTCCTTGTCCTCCGCCTTCTTCTGCTTGGCCTTCAGCCGACGCAGCTGGTTCTTGGATTTGATTTTCTTGCTTGCTCCGTTGACACCATTGATGCCGTTCGTGAGGGTGGCTGTCGCGACCTGTGTCGACATGGCGGGTAGGAGGGGAGTGAATGGGGAGGACGAATGAGCCTCCGCCGTTCCAGGCAAGCGTGAGTTGCAGGTGCGCTTGCTGTTTAGCGCCTGCCTGATTGGGCGGTTACATAAGCACGCGTTTTTCGCACTGTCGGTGTCAAGTTCTTTGCTGCTCTGCTGCACAGTCTTCTGGACTGCAGTGCATATACACTCAGCCTGAGTCACAGCTACGAAGCTACTGCGAGGATGAAGAATGCGGCACAAAGAACGAGACAGCTGAGGTGATGCGACTGCCTTATTGGGCGACTGAGTCTGAAAGCGCCGGGCGGAGCCGAGGGGGTGACTGGAGGGATCGGGGAGCTGGGGAATAAAATTGCTCTCGAGTCTCTCGACCACCAGCACATTTATCGATCGCGACCACCGCACACCACCCACTCTTATACGCCTCAGTCGACCCCTCTGTCGGCTGTAGTCTTATTCAAAAAGAAACCTAGATCCTCATCATGTCCACGTACGTTTTTCCCCATTGATTTTGCAGTTGACCATTCTTCTCAAAAACTGATCGTGCGTGCCTCTTTTCGTTTTCACCTACAGAGAACAACTTCAAGATGTCCAGGAGAACGAGATTGAGTCCAACTGGGACCAAATCGTGGACAAGTGAGTGTAGCTTGGACGACGCCTCTTGCACTTGGACTGCGCTGATGGTCACCGCTGCACAGCTTCGATAACATGGAGTTGAAAGCAGAGTTGCTTCGTGGAATTTACGCTTACGGGTGCGTCTTAAGCTTGTTCGGCGACCTCAGTAAGGTCTTAACCATGGTCTTCACCACAAAGTTTCGAGCGTCCGTCTGCTATTCAGCAGCGCGCCATCGTCCCCGTCATCAAGGGCCACGATGTCATCGCCCAAGCCCAGTCCGGGACAGGCAAGACCGCCACCTTCTCCATCTCCATCCTCCAAAAGGTCGACCCAAACGTGAAGGGCACCCAGGCCCTCATCCTCGCGCCCACCCGTGAGCTCGCGCAGCAGATCCAGAAGGTCGTCATCGCGCTCGGCGACTACATGAACATCGAGTGCCACGCCTGCGTCGGCGGCACCAATGTCCGCGAGGATATGGCCAAGCTCCAGGAGGGCGTGCACGTCGTCGTCGGCACTCCCGGCCGTGTCTTCGATATGATCAACCGCCGCGCGCTCCGCACCGACACCATCAAGATCTTCTGTCTCGACGAGGCCGATGAGATGTTGTCCCGTGGTTTCAAGGACCAGATCTACGAGGTCTTCCAGCTCCTGCCCCAGGACACCCAGGTCGTCCTCTTGTCTGCTACCATGCCTGCGGACGTGCTCGAGGTCACCAAGAAGTTCATGCGTGACCCCGTCCGCATTCTCGTCAAGCGGGACGAGTTGACGCTCGAAGGTATCAAGCAGTTCTACATCGCGGTAGAGAAGGAGGAGTGGAAGCTGGACACCCTGTGCGATTTGTACGAGACCGTTACTATCACCCAGGCTGTCATTTTCTGCAACACAAGGCGGAAAGTCGACTGGCTTACCGAGAAGATGCACTCCCGAGAGTTCACCGTTTCTGCCATGGTGAGTTTTTCCTTCGTGATTTATTGTGTTTCTGCTGGCGGGTGCAAGTGAGGTACTGACGCACTTTCACAGCACGGAGACATGGAACAGAAGCAACGCGAGGTTTTGATGAAGGAGTTCCGATCGGGCTCGTCGCGTGTGTTGATCACGACTGATCTGCTTGCCCGTGGTATCGACGTGCAGCAGGTCTCCCTGGTCATCAACTACGACCTGCCTACCAACCGGGAGAACTACATTCACCGTATCGGCCGTGGAGGTCGTTTCGGAAGGAAGGGTGTCGCCATCAACTTCGTCACCACCGAGGATGTTCGCATGCTCCGGGACATTGAACGTTAGTATCTTCGCTGCGTCTTGTTTCTGCTCGGGAACTCAGGCTGACTCCGTTGTGTCATACAGAGTTCTACAACACCCAGATTGATGAAATGCCTCTCAACGTTGCGTAAGTGTTACTCGCCTACTTGATGTCATGGATCCAGGAACAAGCTGACTGACTTAACCTTTTCCCCTGCACCTTTCCTAATCCCGAACAACGACCAACAGCGACCTCATTTAGATGCGCATCATACGCCACGACAACTGTCAAGTTTCACGCCATTGCAACGACCCTGCACTGATTATTTTGCGCTCTGTTTTTGGGAGCGTAGCCGTCCTCTCTTGTTCGTTTCGTTGTTTTGCTAGCTAGCATTCGTAGCACGTCTCCCTTTCTGTTTCTGTTTCTTTCTATTCCTCTTGTCTCTGGCACGACGAGGATACGACAGTCTCGCCCTCTGTTCGTTGTTGTACAACATACATACAACAGGCTCTCACTCTCACTCACTTTTTCTTGATGGTCGCCCCTGCGGCGCTGTTCGTGTCTCTCACCCCGCCGCTCATGTCGTCTTCCTCCTCTCTCTCTCCATCGTGCAATGTTTCATTGCAGAATGTATGTACTCAGCGAAACTCAAGATTCCATAGTACTTACTCTAACTAGCTACTGTGTGTTGATTGTGTGTGTCGTGTATAATTCATCCATCTCAGAGCTCTCTCCCTGTTCGGCTTGATTACACTGTCGTAGCATGCAAAATCTCGTACGTCTGTTTGAGCGACATGATCGATGATCAGAGACATGCATCCGACTTCGAATCCGAGTTCCTCAACGCAATCTGACAGGAAGACGTGACGCCACAGTTTGCGAGAGATGCTTCCGGTGACGGGAAATTTTGCACGATGAGAAACTCAAGCTATGAAGAGTTTCTTCACGTGCGTATCTCGCCCACCGTCATGAATACCTGAAAAAAGCTGCGATCTGATGTGTACTTTACGATACGGTAGAAGCACCAAAGATCTCAAGTCTACGCCCATAATCCCGCGGGAAACGCTGAGATCTCCCAATCGGCCGAGGTGTCGAAAGCAGATGATGGAGGGAAAGATTTTGAAGCTTGAAGTCAGGTTGTCAGCTATAGCAGGGGGGCTAGCAAGTCCATCATCAAATATGGCGTATAGTTGTGCAGTGATGTCAATGCCTTTCGGCTAATTGTACAATCCCCTCGTTTGTTGGAAGATGCGCATTACGCTTTGGGCTCGGATTCGGAGCGAGGAGTACGATAGATAGTCGACGCGTCGCAAGTAGACAGCTGCTCCGGACGGCCGACGGGAATGCGAGGGATCTTTCTGCATGGGCCGGAACAGACTGAGATGGCGATAGATCAGAGTGGGCGACCCTGGGGCCTAATTGCACGCTCATGAAGTTGAAGTTGGCGTGGCACACATCATCATGCTAAACGTAGGTACGACACCCTGTACGCTGGGGTTGATTACGGAGTCGTGTGATCGAGAGTAGGCGGTGCTGGCGCAGCAATGTGTGTGTGAGCGAGGGAGGAGGTGAGAGGGAGCGGAGGGAGATGTGGAACAAGTCGCGGCTCGTTTGCCTTCCCGGAAATGCAGATCGCAACGTGCGACAAGACTCGAGCTGGCACTGCGGAAGGCGCGTCGGTCCCGGGCGGCTGCGCAAACGCTGCCGACGATGCGGTGGTCGCTGCGGCGCGCAATGAGGAGAGGCGGCGGGGCGCGCCAAGAGGGCGGGGAGAGTGATGCCAAGAGCGTCGGCCGCGGTGGTGGCGAGGCTATCAAAGCGAGGCGAGGCGCCGGGATTAATTGTTGTGTTTTTTTGTGCGCTTGCCCAAATCGGGGGATGAGATTCAAACAAACAGACAGGCACACCGACGCCGCAGAGACTCATATAGTGTCTCCTGCTCTCCCGCGTCCTCCTCCTCCCCATCATGCTGCCTCCGTTCTGATTCATACATAGGTATGTTCGCATCGTATCTGCTGCATGCATCGCTCAACGTCGGCTGACCATTCTACCCATCCTGTGCAGCAACGACCGGCCCCAGCTCGTTCCGTCTCACCAGCCCTTCTCGTTCGACTTTATTTCCTGTTTGAAGTTTCTACCGGGTCCTCCTTCCCGAATACACGCTTGGGCCGCGTCGCTGCGCCTCTTCTTCTCATAAATAACTTATTCACTATGGTATGTCCCCCGCACTCCTTCCAATCCCCCCTTCCATCCATCCATCCTCGTCCTCGTCTATCTCGGACCCTTTCACGCATCCCACACGACCCCCATTCACACACCCACGCACTCTCTCGTTCCGGTCGTCGATCCTCACGTAACCTTCTCCCATCTCACAGGAACCTTCGCTTCTTCGTCCCCCATTGGTTATGCAAACCAAGAACACCAGGCCGCCAATAGCCTCCCCGCTCGCGTCCCTCTCCGCCATCGACACGTCCTACTTCTCGCGTTCTCCCTCGTCGGGCACCTCCCGCTTCTCCGCACACCATCCCCCTCCCCTCCCCCCGACCGAGGTCATACCACGTCTCTGGCTCGCAGACATATCTGCTGCCGAGAACATCCACACTCTGACCTCGCTCGGGATTACTCATGTCGTGTCGGCGATGACGGGCTATGTCGCTCTTCCGCTCAGACTCCCGGCATCCCACCATCTCCAATTACCGCTCCAGGACAACCCTTTCGCCGAGCTCGCAGCTCACCTTCCGTCCGCCACAGCGTTCATCTCGCAAGCCTTGAGCAACCCTCACGCGCGTGTGCTCGTACATTGCGTCCAGGGCATCTCGCGCAGCTCGAGTGTGGTGGCAGGGTATCTCGTTGCAACCGGGATGTCGCCCTCCGAAGCTGTGTCCTTCGTTAAGGCCAAGCGGAGCCACGCAGATCCAAACCCCGGGTTTGTCTCTCAGCTAGGAGAGTACGCCAATTCCCTGAGGCGCAGCGGAGGTTCGTCGGGTCTTACATGCTCTTCATCTTACACCGGTTCTCATGTCCTTCCTCCTCATGTCCGTTCATCATCGTCATCTCCTTACCCACAACTACCACCGCAACCGAATATGAATACGCATCCAACAGCACACCATCATCCGTCACATACGTCAAGCAACAGAAGTCACGGGAGCTCGCGACGATGACCGCGACCCTCGATGTTGCGCGCGTCTCTTCTCGTCGATCTCCTGGGCCTCCGGATTCAGGACGTTGGACCCCTGATATGACCCTCATCAAGCTCGGAGGCGCATCTTCATGTCCGCAATTGCGTCCACATCGTCATATCCACAGCATGTCCTTCTCCCCGAGGCGAAATCTTTGCATGCGCAGCAGATGACCGTCTGCCGCCCATGTTCGTTGCTGTCTACCGCCCAAAACATTTTCCCTACCTTCATATCCTCTCTCCATCTTCTCCTTACCTGATGTGTATTCCAACATGGCATGCAAGCAAAGGGCTGTTGTATTTTATGCTGTTCTTTTCTCTTTTTCCCGACTATTCGGGGTTTCCTGGCTTCTCTGCACATTCAATCGAACTCTGTTTTTCTTCTCGTGTTCTGTACTTCTTCTCCTTCTCCATCATCATCATCATCCATCCCATCTTTTCCCTCGATGCTTCGCCCTCCCTCTCCCGATTTACACCCATTCAAACGTCCGTCGTTTGTGCGCGTGGTGCTCTTCAAGCCAAATTGGCTGTGATGGGGAGTTGCGACTCGGTCAAGACCCTCGGGGATGCCTACCTCTGAGCTCGTCTTCTCCGATCCCATCCCAATTCATCCCATTCATCTCTCTCTGTCTCTGTCTACGCCACCGATCACGAAGCAACTTTCGCCCGCGATCAGGGCTCTGGCGTTGGGCAAAGTACGGATCCGGAACGGGACGCGGGATGCTTTGTCTGTCTGCCTGCGTACCCACATACCCTCGAGGATCCACCTTCCGACCCTACCCTACCAATCACCGCAACGAAGGAGAGACGAAGCAAGGCCCTCGTATTCTTGGGACCTGTACAGCCTTGACACCTACCACAACTACCACCACAAAACACACCACCGCCATCACCACTACCGCCAAGCCCGTCACGACGTCTTTGTATTCGCCACCATACACATGTCCTCTTGGGCCCTATCCTACTACTCCATCACCACACATCGCCACATTCTACGCACGCGACGCGCGTCGATCTCTTTCTCTCTATCTCTGTCGCGTTACTCGGAGCTTTCTATCCTGGGTTTCAGTCCGCACACATCTCGAAGTACATAGTAGTTCACCTAGTATCTCTTCTTTCACTTTTCTGTGTCTTTTCTTTTGATTTTCACTGTTTTCGTCCGGCTTTCTCATGTACATGTACGAGTATCCCACACATGTACCCATGAGCACGTTTGAAAACTATCCCTTGTTTTCCGTGACTCATGCAAAGTTCACCATCATAGGAATTTTGTCAGATACAATTCACAGTTGTTCAGTCGTGTCTCGTAAGGTTTTGCATTTTGCACCGAACCGTAAAGCTCATTTGCTTGGTCTACATATGGCCCTCAGTACTCAATTCTATACTTCCGAGTCCGTGCTGCAGACGCTCGAGAAGCTCGACTCCTGGGAGGCTGTGCAAGTGCGTGAGCTTACGTGACCGAAGAAGTCGCTCTGGAGTCTGTACAAGTAGTGGGGACGTGATATGTAGATGGCGCAGTATCTAGATCGGGTCTTTTACTAGTGCTCATGTCAATGAGAGATGAGATGGCTCTCATGGAGCTTGGCTGGCATGTAGGAGGGTCGGAGGATCGTCCCGAAGCAACTTTGAAGATACACCGCGTAGGCAGCAGAGGTGGCCTTTTCATATTCGTTCGCTCGGTAGATACAACAACTGTCCGAGGTCAGGTCGAATCAGCGTCACAACATTACACGACGGATTTCTGCACGTACTAGATAAACTTTCGACAGTGCCTAGCAGCTTGAGATTGAGTGAGTCCTACAACGACCGTTTGAGTCTTCGAAGATCCTTTGCTTTGCTCACCGGTCGCACGTCCGGACGCGGGGGCTTTTCATACCTTAAGTGCTCCAGGCTCGTGAAAAGCACTGTATCACCTCGTGCATGTTGTACGGGTCCCTATCCGTGCATTTGAAGTACACGGACACAGGTCGCCTGACTCTCCTGAGCTCCTCGTTGATACCATGGCAACCGAAACAGAAAAGCTTCGGGCGGACACGCAGATGAGCGTTCGCGTCATGCAATGTCCAACTCCGGGTTGAACGGAGGTGCAGGTGTCGATGGAGTCGTGGTACTGCAGAACCCCAAAGCAGAATTGAAATTGGATTTTAGTATCCGAGGCCAATGTCCTCCAAATCTCGCGCGTCCAGTAAGCATCACTGCTCTACATGACCTACCGCCAGGCTACATTTCGAGGCGGCCGCGATTGCGGACAGAGCAGTGAGGTCGTGGACACGAACCATCATCATGTGGCCAGGCGGACGTGAATAGACACCACAGCCTTGAGAAGGAGCGGAGGGCGACCTGGGAGGACCGGGATGCGAACCAACTGACCGTGGCAAGTGGGTCGATGCACCGTCCCAAAAGTGCCAAGAGAAGAAGGTTTGCTGATCTTGGCTGGCTGAATGGTCTCCTTTCGATAGGCCCGTCAGGGTGTCAGGCGGTGGTGAATGGCCACCGAAGCAACTACAGCTCTTCCGAGTTCAGGTCACGGCGGCATGAATGCAGTGAGCGAGAAGTGGAAATGTAGCGGCGAATCGACAGTGGTGACCTGGGCTTGTAGAAGTGTCGGAAAGACTGGATGATCCTGAAACAATTGGCAGCCTAGGACCAGCGTACATGGAACTGGCGGTGGTAGCCGACTGGTATCCACGCTACAAGCAGATGTGCCGGAGTCGGTGGCAAGACCGTAGTAGGAATGGGATCTCCTTATCCAGTTGGATGGATTTGCTTTTGGATTCGACGACAGAAGCATGCACAAAAAGACACGATGACCATAGTCATTGCAACGGCAAATAGGGAAGACAAGAGGGCAGGAAGAGTCACTGGCGGCGGTTCTTGCTTCTCTCAGCAACGCGCATGTTTCAGTGCAAAGAAGACTGAATGGCGATGAGACCAATGCCAGCAACCTAGGACCACTCTACATGGAACACAAAGTAGAGTCCATGGAGAGATAGCCGAACGTCGAGACACTTGTTCGCGTTCCATATACCAGGAGGCTGCGTCGTGCGTGTAGATGATTTTGAGGAGAATCCAATGACGCGAGTACGGCACCGTGGTCGACACAATGGGATAGGGTCAGCCGTGCGGGGGAGTCACGTAGGAGAACCTAGGGTCGTCGTATGCGGATACGTGAAGGTAGTTGGGGACAAACGATCAAGGATAGCTTGCGCCCACGCTGCTCGGAGTGGAAACCGCCACACTCGTATGCGTGTTTCGAATCCACGGAGACATGAAATTCCACGCCCTGACGGTCGATCATGCGAGAATGACGAGGGGATCCTTAATCTTGCCATCAAGGACGCAACCTACTGTACCAGTATTGGCGTTAGGCGGGCGGAAGCCCAAATAAACCATGTTCTTCGAGGCTGTGAGCGTAATTGAAAGCGCTGGACCCCAGATTCGAGCCTGTCAGAAGACACAAAAGATACAGAGTCAAAAGAACATATACATTATCACAAACAAAAACCAACCAAAATACAAATTCTGTAGGGTAGGATATGTGTAGATCAAGTGTCCGGCAACCGCGTGGTTGTTCCGCGAGAAAAAGTCCCCAAAGGTCGACGTCTCCGGTCGGCTCAATGATACGTGTTGTACAGAGATAGAGGGATCCCGCCATCCCGACGCGAACCCCGTCACGGAACCGGATACATGATGGCGCGGCTTGTCCGGTATAGCGTGGTGGAGACGAAATGAGTTCGGCTCGCATGAGGGAAGGATGAGGACGGTGGCCCGGAGTCGGTGTTGCCGTCAGTCCGTGGAGGGTATAGCTATAGAGATAGAGATAGAAATGGTGGTTGATATAGTAAAGAGTGTCGTGGGTGTCGTGAGCGGGAGCGTGAAGGATGTCCGTGAGGTGTGGAAAGTGATACGTGAGAGTGCAGGGGAGGATGTTTGTTGAGGGTTAACAGCATCCACTCTTCGGCTGTCCGTCTATTGCAAGGTCGGTATCTCGGGCTTTGGACAGCTTTACGCCTGGTGACTGTAGGATAGAAGGAGGAAAAAATGGTATCAGAATCGCCGAGATATGAAGCAATCACGCACACCCGCGGATGCATGAGAGATGTACATACCCTGTCGTCGTCAAATACGCCTCTCTGGATCTTCGTCAGGATGTCCTTCGTCGCCACCTCAAAAGCCGCTTCTACATTCTCTCCCGATTTGGCACTCGCCTCCACGAACAGTAACCCCTCTTCTTTAGCCCACAGCTCCGCCTCCTCTGTTGGCACCTCTCGTTGTCTCAGACTTGATGGCGCCGCGGCTGTTGTATCAGATGGACCAGGTTGACAAAGGTCAACTTTGTTACCAACGAGGATGCATGTGAGGTGTGGGTCGGCATGCTCTCGGACGTCTGCTAGCCATGTCCGTACGTTTGTGAAGCCTGTCATACACAGCAGCAAAGAATTAGTCACGCCATTGAATCAAGGTAACGTGAAGGATATGCGTACTTTGCCTTGAAGTGACGTCGTACACAAGGAGGCAGCCCGCTGCGCCACGGTAGTATGAACGAGTGATGGAACGAAAAGACTCGGTTCCAGCGGTATCCCAGCCTGTAAGTGGTTGCTTGCGTCAGCTTACGCACCAGGAAATGAACGCTTCTCTCCCAGATAGAGTGAAGAAACCGGTGGAGGACGTTCGGAGTAGAGAACGGTGCTTACATTGTAATTTCACCACTTTATTCTCCTCCGGAATTGTAATCAGCTTCGAGCCAAATTCGACTCCTAGCTAGGAAAATTCAAACGCGTCCTCAGCTTAGTGACCGACTGTTCTGCAAAAGAACAGTGGAACATTGGGGCAGGTAGACGCACAGTTGGATCCGGGTTCGCGAGAAATCGCTGGTCCGTTAGACGGACAAGGAGGGACGACTTTCCTACAGCAGCATCACCTAGCATTCATTGAAGTCAAACAAAAGCACTACACATAGAACGGAAGTGGCGCACCCGTAATAATGAACTTGATAACATAGTGCCAAGCGACGCCCGACATTGTTGCCGCAGTGGTAGTGCCACCCAAGGCTTACGGAAAGTTTGTACTACGACCTGATATGAATCGCTTGAAGCCAGGCTGGTGTTTTCCAAAGACAATGATAGCAATGTGGTGGGGACAGGACGCGTCGAAAAGAAAGATTTGGTCGTCGGAAGGTCAGAGTGTGTAGTGGGAGGCAAGGCCGGCAAGGTGGCGGCCAGCTGCTTTCGCGTGACGACCTCGGGCGTCTCACATCGTAAGGCAGCCACGTGGACAGCTATCCCTCGGTACGGCCGCAAGCTCACTGGCAAGACCGCTGCTAGCTTCCAACTTCCATCATCTTAGACTTTTTCTGATTCCTCCAACTCTGGTTTAGAGGCAGCTGTTGGATACAGACCCGAGAAACCATTCCAATAAATCTGACATACCTGCAGTACCTGGCACCGCTACCTGCCCCTACCGGTTTCGTAGTTACGAGCATGCCGTAGCTTGGAGTCCCCATGATCCTTGAGCAGACTTGACAGGTGCGCAAGACAGTCGTGTACGTACGCGCTCGCTGGATTGACCGACGGTTCTCTTAGGGTCAACGTCGATCGCAAACACCATGAATTTGTCGTTGCAAAGTCCTATCTCATCGTGGAAACCCTTGCATGTGTCTCAGTTCTTAGGACCGGATTCCGTGCCCAAAATTGCCTCGACGACGCCAAAGTAACCCGCAGAGAGTCTATTCAGCGAATCCACCGGGACCGGAATATATCTCGGGATCCGCGAGTCGCTGCAACGTCCAATTTGATTTGAAAGAGAGCATCGTCGTCTATACACCTGTCTCTCGAAGACCAGCCCATCGATAGTCGAGCCAGTCAAGTTGCACCTTCATCAAGTTCTAGTCTTGTTCTATATTGACGTTTTCGGCGATCAGACTTTTTGATAATACCCGTCACTGCGATGCTCACGTACCTGTAAGCTCATCCTAATCTTCATCCGGTTCTATGGCACGTTGATACAGGTCTTTGAGCAGAATAGGCAGCTATTGAGTTCACGATGGCTCCCATGCTTACCAAGCCTGTCAAGCCGATACGGCATGGAGAAAACCTGGCCGTTTGGGGGAAGACTTCAAAGAGGAAATGACTCAAGACACCGAAGACTTCAGCCATGAACTGCGGCTATAAAAGCAAGGTAGATGGAAGCCCACAAACGTATCTCCTTTGCCAAGATCTCGAGGATGCCAACGGTCAACGCCAACGCCACCATTCTTGTGACCGGATCCAACGGTTTTCTCGGAACATGGGTAGTGGACACTTTGCTCAAGCGAGGATACAGTGTCCGTGCTGCTGTTCGCACTGAAGCCAGAGGCCAGCATTTGCTCAAGATGTTCGAGTCCTACGGCCACAAACTGCAAATATTCCCCGTTGGCGACATCGCTGCTGTTTGTTGTCTTCTTTGATAGACCGCTATAGCCGCTAATTTCCGTTCTGTAGGACGGTGCGTTCGACGAAGCCGTGAAAGCCGTTGAAGGCATCATACACACTGCGGCTACGGTTGGTGCCAACTTGGAGGCCATGGAGGCTACCAGTAAGCCCTACGTGCTATATCATGTCGATATAAAATTGAGATCTTCTGCAGCAATCATCGACGAAGCCGTGCAAGGAAACATTGGTATTCTCAAGAGTGCACTCAAAAACGGGTTTGCGAGCATTTCTGTCCGCTCCTTTCTGTGCTCACGTAGCTTCACTTAGCACGTCTCTCAAACGCGTCGTCATCACCTCTTCATGTGGTGCACGCACTGGCTATTCGTCTGTGCCGAAGCATGTCGACGAGCATAGCTGGAACGATGCCGCTGTTGCGGAAGCCGAAAGGTTAGGCAAGGGTGCAAGTAGTCTTGCGAAGTACACTGCGTCGAAGACGTTGGCAGAGAAAGGTATTTGGCCCTCTCGTACATGTTGGCACTATGACATATCACTCATAACGTCATTTGTAGCGGCCTGGGAGTGGTACGAAAACCACAAAACCTTTTTCAGCTGGGATTTGGCCAGTTTCAACCCACCATGGATCTTCGGAGTACGTCCGGGTTTCATTCCTACATCCTACTGCAAACTAATCGCCACCATTTCTTCAGCCTATGCTCCACGAAGTGCAGGATATTGAAGATATCAACGCTTCCAACAAGCAATTGTATAACGCCGTAGTCAAGGGGGTCTTATACTCATACGGCGTCCCCGGCATCACCCCGCTCAACACACCGTCTCACGCCTGGATCGACGTCCGAGATGTAGCAGAGCTGCACGTACGTGGGCTCGAGAATCCCGCAGCAGCCGACCAGAAGACCTTGATTATGTCTGGCAAGTTCGTGTGGCAAGATGCCAGTGCGTAGCCTACCTTCTTCCTCGTGGTACCCACTGTAGGACTGATTCGCGATGCTTGATTGTAGTGGATGCCGTCAACTCAATTTCACCGACCCCATGGCCCTCTCACAAAGAACCTTGGGCAAAAGGCGAGGTCGGAGAGAAGATATACAACCTCATCTGGGACGTGGAGAAGGAGAAGAGAATCTTCGGTCTTAAATTCAGGACAATCGAAGAAACAGTCAAGGATTTCTTTGCAGATCTAGAACGTCGCGGATGGTCATAGTGTAGGATATGTCTTGACGAAGTAGGATAGACAGAGTCTAAGTCATCAACTTGACATTCGTACCTCTTTGAGCAATTCTGGAATATGTATTTACGAAGTGAACGCCATCGCAGCTGCAGCTCGAAGGCGCCGGCGCTAACACTTCTTCCTTCACTCTCATCACATCATATCACAAACTCAAAAACCTCGTTGAACACCAAACCGACGCAGTGAACGACGCATAGGAAGTAGAAAGAGGAAGACACTTGAGTCAGACGTGTAGTCGACATACTTCATCCGGTCCCAAAGTTGCCTTTGTGCTCCTGAACGCGGTCACGGTGATTCGAATTTGACGACCTTTCATTCGACTTGTGCGGGGCTCTGTGGAGCATTGGGTGAGTTCCCTCCTTTTATCTTGGTGGCGACAAAGTTCTCAGCAGTCATATTTGTCGGGAAGATCGTTGGAATGTACAACTTGTCCATGCGCAAGTCGGTCGTTCACGGCGTTCAAACGTTCAGGCCTCGCACCCTCTCTGGATTTCGACCTGCACCCCATACCACACCAGCGACATTTCTGAGAACTTTCGTCTTGCCGTGAAGGCGGTAGCACAAGATGGCCGTCATGCACGAACGACTTCCTGCCTAGACGCGCCCTCCGGAGGGCTGTCATGTCTTGGTCGTGTCTGTATATATCTCGGGAAATGCGAGAAAGTGGTGTAAACAATCCAATCCGATCTCAAGGATTACATCCTCACCTCCCCCATTCTCACTGAACGGCACCGACTTGGATTGGTTGCAAGTTGAGCAGCGGACTGGATTCTGGAGTCTGCCAGGAGCGAATCTGAGTCTGGCCTCCTCCTCTGCGGTCCATGATCTGATCGATCATGCGTGTCTGTGACCGTAATACATCAGTAAAAGCTGACGATCTCTCCCACTCAGTCCCTATGAGACACTCATGGGACATCCGGTTGGCACTGGCCTTATAGTGGCAGCAATGGGGCTCGCGGTGGCTTCACTGTTAACCGCATCAAGCCGAGCCCTGCCAAGCCGACACGGCATGGCGTCGCACCAATCTCAAAGACGAAATGACTGCGGCTACCGTGCTGTACCATTCCCCAGGGCTATAAATGTACGGTCAGTTGGCAGACGAGCTCGTCTCAATCCCCAGCTCCTTTGCTAACGTCTCGACGATGCCTACAGTCAACGCCAACGCTACAATCCTCGTAACCGGATCCAATGGTTTTCTTGGAACGTGGACAGTGGACACCTTGCTCAAGCGAGGATACAACGTCCGTGCTGCTGTTCGCACCGAAGTCAGAGGTCAGCATTTGCTCAAGACGTTCGAGGCATACGGCGACAAGCTGCAAATATTCCCCGTTGGCGACATCGCTGCTGTTCGTTCTCCTCCTTGATAAACCGATATAGCCGCTAATTTCCGTTCTGTAGGACGGTGCGTTCGACGAAGCCGTGAAAGCCGTTGAAGGCATTATACACACTGCGGCTACGCTGGGATCTAACCTGGAGGACGTGGAAGCTACCGGTAAATACGGCTTCGATTTAGTGCTTCCTTGATGCATCGACCGACAATTATTCCAGCAATCATAAACGAAGCCGTGCAAGGAAACATTGGTATCCTTACAAGTGCACTACAGTACGGGTGCGCGTTCATTCTCATCCTCCGGTCCTACATGTCCTCACGCAGAGCCCCTTAGGACATCTCTTAAGCGAGTCGTCCTCACTTCTTCGTGTGGTGCACGTACCGGCTACTCTCAAGTGCCGAAATACGTCGATGAGAACAGCTGGAATGATGATGCTGTTGCGGAATGTGAGAAGCTGGGTCGCGGAGCTAGTCGTCTTGCTAAATATCTTGCGTCGAAAACATTGGCGGAGAAAGGTACTTCTCTCCCTTTTGCTCATGTTTATGTCAAGAGCCTTATCCACTCCAAACTTCTATCAGCGGCTTGGGAGTGGTATGAAAAACACAAGGCCTCACTTAGCTGGGATTTAACCAGTTTCAATCCACCGTAGATCTTTGGGGTACGCTTCATTCACGCGTTTTGCACTTCAAGGCTCATTTCCAGCTTCCAGCCTATGCTTCACGATGTACAAGAAATTGCAAGCCTCAATTCCTCAAATATGCAGCTATACAACGCCGTCGTTAAAGGCACATTCTACCCTCTCCACGGCGTCAGCACCCTCAGCGGGCCATCACACGCCTGGATCGATGTTCGAGACGTTGCTGAGCTACACGTACGGGGGCTCGAGAACCCTGCAGCAGCGAACGAGCGCACGCTGATCTTGTCCGGACAGTTTGTATGGCAAGATGCCAGTACGTACCATTTGTTCCTTTCCCTCCAGTACCTGATGATCTCACCGGTGTTTCAACATCACAGTGGACGCCGTCAACTCGCTCTCTCCTTCTCCATGGCCCTCGCACAAGGAGCCTTTCGCGAAGGGTGAAATCGGGAAGAAAGTGTACAACCTTATTTGGGACGTGGAGAAGGAAAAGAGAATCTTTGGTCTTAAATTTAGGACTATGGAGGAAACAACGAAGGATTTCTTGGCAGACCTTGAACGCCGCGGATGGTCGTAGTACTTCGTGATTTCGTACTGTAAGATTGAATTCGCCAAACACAATGAAGAGGATGCTACGTAGTTGTACTTGCACACTTTCATGTGCGTAAACGAAGTTTGACCCACGGATAGATCCACGTGAGCGCTAATGGTCTTTTCTTCATTGTCCGAGCGCTCTTATGACAAAGTTCGATATTTCGCAGAAGGTACGTTTAGCACCATGGCTCAAGACATCTCATGGCGAGACGACGCAGCAAACCCGAGCGCGATGCTCATGAAGTCGTAGGAACGAATGAAGCACGCGTCAAAGCAAGTTCGGAATAGCAACTCCGTGCGGTACCGTCACGGTTGAGGAAGGCTCAGAGTCAGTTCTTCTACGGCAATCCTGGTATTGCAACTTCAAGGATTGCAAAGAGCTCGAGGAGTCATGAAAGGTTCAAATCACGGTCTCAGGTCGCACTGTTTCTGCCCCGGCTCCGGTCACTGAGCTGTCCGGAGCAGAAACTACTGCCAGCAGCACCGAATCGCGTTGACGAGGCCAACGATTCGGGCTTTCGGACCTTGCTTCTACGACCGACTCGGATGGCTCGCGGGGGATTTAGTTCGTTTTTCTTTCTCACTGGATCCCACTGCTCTTATTCGATGCTAATGGTATGCTTTTAACAGCACAGAACACATCGATAAATCGATTGAAAGCCCATTATAGCTGGCAATTGCATCATCGACATTCAACCTTAATGAAAATGAA
This sequence comes from Steccherinum ochraceum, assembly GCA_004332605.1. NCBI lineage: Eukaryota > Fungi > Basidiomycota > Agaricomycetes > Polyporales > Steccherinaceae > Steccherinum > Steccherinum ochraceum. The sequence continues at coordinate 135,048 of RWJN01000024.1, forward strand.
GACACGGTATCCGCGTACGCTCCGCCGATACGGATCCAGTACTGTACTAGTACGTGTCTACTTTATCAACTTGACCTTGCTCAACATCTAGACTCGAAGCAGTATATATACAAGCCAGTGTCGTTGAAAGCTTACAAGACACTCCGTCTTGATACCTCTCGCTCGCAAACATGCCCATCGTCAGCTCCAATGCCACCATCCTCGTCACTGGGTCCAATGGATTTCTAGGAACTTGGGTGGTCGATACCCTTCTAAAGCGCGGTTTCACCGTTCGCGCCGCAGTGCGTTCAGAGGCTCGGGGGCAACACCTCCTCAAGACATTCCAGTCGTACGGTGACAAGCTGCAGCTTTTCCCCATTGGCGACATCGCCGCCGTGCGTTTCTCTCTCTCTATGGCTTTTGCGGTCGTCCGACTCGCTGTCACAAGACTCCTACAGCCGCTGATACCCTTTTGATATCAGGATGGCGCGTTCGACGAGGCCGTGAAAGCCGTCGAGGGTATCGTTCATACCGCTGCTAAGCTGTCTACCGGTTTGGAAGAAGCCGATCCGCGAGGTAAGGCCTGCCGTACTGTCAATGCTGCCGTCACCGCTTTATTCATGCTGGATTATAGACGTCGCCAATACAGCAATTCAAGGTAACCTCGGTATCTTAAACAGTGCGCAAAAATACGGGTCAGTGGTTTCTTCACCTTTCAGCATGACCAATCTTTACTGAGCCTCTGACCACTCTGCCAGTACCTCTTTGAAACGCGTGGTCTTGACTTCCAGTACCGGCGCCCGTACTGGTTTTGCTTCTGCCCCGAAGCTCGTTACTGGGAACGACTGGAATGAAGACGCTGTTCAAGCATGTGAGAAATCGGGCAAAGCCACTCTTGGTATGCTGAAGTACACCGCGTCCAAGACTCTTGCGGAGAAAGGTATCATATTTAATCTGCAGATCTCCTTCGAGGACTGTTATCTAACATGAGACGTTTCTTTAGCTGCATGGGAATGGTACGAGAAGAACAAGTCTTCTCTCAACTGGGAGCTCACCGCCTTTAGCCCTCCCTACATCTTCGGTGTACGATCTTTCCCCTTCATTCTCTGCGTCGGTATACTCAACTGAACTCATACTCAGCCCGTCCTGCATGACATCGGCGCCGCCGATTCCGCTTCCTTCAAGGGCTCCAACAGATTCTTCCACGACACTGTTGCTAAAGGCGTTAACATGTCCCATCCAGGCCGTACCCTCCTCGACTCGCCCGCCAGTGGCTGGATCGACGTCCGCGACGCCGCGGAGCTGCACGTTCGCGCGCTGGAGACACCCGCTGCCGCAGGCGAGCGTATCATCATTGCAGCTGGCGGTTTTGTCTGGCAGGATGCTAGTGAGTACTGCTGCATAGTCTCAGCAACGATGCGTTGGCACTGACTTGAAATTCTCCTCCCAGTCGACGCTGTCAACGCTCTCCCCAAATCTCCATGGCCGTCGCACAAAGAGCCTTTCACCAAGGGATTATCCGGAGAAAAGCAGCACTACGTCACGTACGACACCTCGGTTGAGCAGAGGGTCTTTGGGTACACCTTCAGGACACTACAGGAGACGGCGAGCGATATGTTGGCGGACTACGAGCGTCGTGGATGGGCGTAGATTACGACATGTAGCGTTGCTGTCAAAATGAAAGAAAGAAGAAAAGAAGTTCCAGATCGAATCTGTCCTGCATGAAAGGCTGATTAGCAAAAGCGATGGCAACGTTACTGATATGTACAGGTATATTACAGGTGGTGGTTATTACAGGATTCTGAGGTATACAAACACAGAGGATATCAGCGAGGTATAAATACAACATGATACAGCATTGCAGGTTGGTATCGAGGGAATTGATCAGAGCAAGGCGCGACTTGAGCAGCTGAAAGGCCCAGGGAATCCACCATTCTTATAGCCTAGAGAAAAGCGATAATCAATAAGTATACCTTGCATAGCTGCAGAAAATCTACTTACCGTCAATGATTGAAGCAATACTAGCATACAGCCCGGCAACCATGATGAAGGCACCCATCTGAACGCCGTCTCAGTCACAGCAACAGCGGAGAGAAGCTCAGAAAGGAGACATACCATCACAATGAAACCCCAGAATAAGGTGTACACCTTCTGTCGAGGAGTTCTCCACCGCTCGGCCCGCGGCGTCATATGGAACCAGAATATACCCTGCGGAACGACTCGGATGAGAAGCTTTCTTTTTGATCTCATAAATATGGCGACGTACGGATATACCATAAGTGAACCAACTACCGAAGAGTCATCAGAATCCGGGTGCGCGAAGCGGAACGTGAGTTGGGTGCTCACCTGGCAAACAACGAGCTGATCACACCCAGGAGGTCGTTGAAGAACGGGATTCTGAACGAGTACACTCTCGGTCAACGATACAGAGATTATAGGAGCCCAGATTCAGACTCACACTTCCGCTATCACAAAAGCCGCTGCCCAGATGGCAGTAACGATCCCAATCCACGTAGCCCACCCAGTGACCGTGTGGGAGTTCATATGTCTCGATTTCATCCCATTGCGTCTAAATCTGTACAGCGGAAAAAGAAATCAGTCACTCGGACGGTGCCGTGCGGGTAGAAGGAAAGCTCACATGCGAACGAAGACGAGCTTCGCACAGACATGGCCGTTGACCACGCCCGCGATGACAATAGTGGGAAGGGCAATGCCGTACGCGATCTTGCGGAGGGTGATTCCGGTGTTGCCCAATGCTGGTGAGACGGCTGCGTCGCCGACGAATGCGTAGACGACTATGCCGACGATGAGGTAAAGGGTCGTATCGGCGAGTTGGAGGGCAAACAGTGCCTTCGGGAAATCCTGGAAATAAAAGGCGGTCAATACTGAGAATAATGCGTAGAAGCAGCGAAATGAACTACCGCCGGCTGCCGCATCTCGGAGATGAACGTAAAGAATGCTACGTGTCCGGCGTACGCAAAAATCTTCCTTAAGAATATTAGCTCCAGTCATGAACGGGTATGCAAGAACACATACGATGTCAGTGACTGCAAGGAAAGCTTTTGCGAACGAGAGGTTTGACGTGACTGCAACGGTTCCGGTGTGGCCAGCGATGCCGACACCAATCATAGTGATCATAACAGCAGCTAGTAGTTATTTTCAGCAGACGTAGGAGGGATTCAATGCAGACGCAAAGCGTACCAATGATTGATATGAAGGAGACAACGCTCATAAATGCGATGCGATCCAAAGTGCGCGGTATGGTCAGAACGAGGCATATGATTGCGGATACAAAAGCCCACACTACGGAGCACGAAGCTCCTCCAGTGACTGAGGAAGGAGCGTGAGCTCATGCTTATATGGAGAGGGAGGGAAGGCCGTACTCGTATCGAAAGCAATCATTCCTGTCAATACGTGGCTACCGCACAGGAAGACGATAAACAGGACTTGCGCGGCGCCGAGCACCTCGCGTCCTATGGGTCCAAATAGAATCTCTCCAGCATCGGCCATGTTATGTACGTGTGGATATCTGAGTTTGAAGGACCCGATCACGTATCCAGTGATCGTAGCGAGAATACCTAGACCCTACAAGCACATATGAGCGGTCATCTGCCTGCAAACTCAAGGAGATACTTGCAATAACAAGAATGCATCCCGCGACCATTCCCACCGCTGCAAACACGGAAGGTATAGAGAGAATCTTTGAGTGATATTATGAGCTTGGGGGTGACTATATATGCGTCATATTCGGACCACTCACTCCGAGAGAGACGGTTTCGGCTAGCATCAACGCCGCAGCTTTCCACCAGACCATAGTTCTGTACTGAACTGCGAAAAATCAGTGCGGGAACTTGAACCTCGACGATGTGCTCACTGTCTGCGGTTTCCTCGTTTCCATAAACATCGAATTCGTCCGACGCGCTCGTTGAGTGAGCAGTTACAGAAGCATTCTGGCCTGCCTTGTTGAGCGGATTCTTCTCGGTGTCTGCAGCTGTCGTGTGATATCCCTCAGAGTCTCCTGAGATTCTTGCAGCAGGCTGAGCTGTATCAGAGACGGAGGGACGCGGTTTCTTCTCGTAGTCGTCCGACGCGTACATGGCTGCGGGTGCTGCACGTCGTGAAGGGTGGGTAGAGAGAAGGGGGGATGACGGCTGATGGATATTTGAGGCTGGCCATCGCGCTGGAGTGGGAGTGCGTCATCTGGGGCTGTCCCGAGACTGTCGTCGCCGCTGTCGAGAGTGGAGGAAAGGTCTCCACCGTCGTCTGCTTCTTTCTGTGCGGGCGCGCGCCGGTCCAGCCTGCCGCCCTGCTCAAATCAAATGTCCGAGTAGGTCCGATGTCCAAGTGGCCAGCATTTTATTTAAACCTGCTCTGCTTCCTCCTCATCGTCCTCGACGTCGTCTGCTCTGTCAAGCCCCGGTCTACTGAAATCTTCGGCGCGTGTGAAGGCCAAGATGAGCGAGAAAGGGCCCACTTTCTACCAATCTCTTGTGGTATGTGCCTCACGCGACCTCTCATTCGCGTCCTCATTTGTTTCTTCCAGGCCGGTGGCATCGCCGGGACGTCCGTAGATCTACTGTTCTTCCCAATAGACACCATCAAGACGCGTCTCCAGGCTTCACAGGGCTTTTTGCGCGCCGGAGGCTTCAGTGGGATTTATAGAGGGATTGGCAGTGTAGTGGTCGGCAGTGCTCCAGGAGGTGCGTACATCCTCATCCTTTCTCCAAAACCTGAACTCACGCGTCATTTTCAACTAGCTGCGCTGTTCTTCTGCACATATGACACGCTCAAACAAACAATACCCCTGCCAGCGCACCTCGCCCCCGCCACACACATGATCTCAGCCTCCATAGGTGAAGTGGTACGTTCTGCGTCATCGCGCTTCTTTCACATCTGTTTACCATAGCCTCAGTTCTCTTTGCCCTATAGGCTGCGTGTCTGGTCCGAGTACCCACGGAAGTGATCAAAACGCGCACACAAACGGCGACGTATGGCGATAAGGCTGCGTCCTCTTTGGCTGCGGCGCGTCTCGTGCTGTCTACAGAAGGTGTCAAGGGATTCTATCGCGGGTTCGGGTCTACCATTATGCGAGAGGTGCGTGCAAAGTTCGCTCTATGCAATGGCTGTATGTCTGACGCGTATGGTACTGCTAGATCCCTTTCACGTCGCTACAGTTCCCTATGTATGAGTACTTCAAGTACCGACTGTCACAGACGGTTCACCGGAAACCTCTGTACGCGCACGAAGCAGGTGCCTGCGGAAGCGTAGCTGGTGGTATCGCCGCTGCCCTAACCACTCCATTGGACGTCCTGAAAACACGGGTGATGCTAGACCTGCGGGTACGTCCCTCTATAGTACTACGACGTAGACTTCGCTTTCTGACCACAGCGACGTGCAGGATCCGAGCCATCAAAAGCTGCCATCGCTGGCTACGAGGCTGAGGCAGATCTACACGACGGAAGGACCCAAAGCTCTGTTTGCTGGTGTCGTGCCACGGACGTTATGGATATCTGCGGGAGGAGCTGTGTTCTTGGGTATGTACGAGTGGGCCGTTCATGGACTGATGGGTTGGTAGACACGCGTAATGGACACAACTACACAGCTATTACTCTAGACCTGCTCAATGCAAGAATTCTGTCTGCGTCTAAGTTTTTCGGAGCAGGACTCTCTGAGCACCTACTCGATCTCCATCTTATCGCATCGGACCAGCCGCCCTGATCTCCGACTCTCATCCCTCCACAGCGGTCTCCTCTCTTCTACCACCACCTGGACCTTTGGATCCAGAAATACAAGCAACATAGCTGACAACTCGTCAGTATTCTTGGTATCCGTTCGCTCGTGACTCGTCAGATATCAGGTGTTCTCGTTCATCGTGAAAGAAAAGCCCAGCTCGGCAACCGGAATGCCTTCCTGTTCCACACGTCCTTTCCGTCCCGGTTGGCTCTCCGGCAAGGTCTTCCGGTACGATGTGGTCATCCTCGTCACATGTATTGTCGCAGCAGAGCTATCTTCGCTTTTATCGCAGCAGCTCCGAGATATCGTCGTAATGCGAATGGCGGTCTCTGTTCGCACATCTCGGGACCCGTCTCGTAGTGCGAACATCCCCCTCTGGAGGTTCGGAGCGTATGATCCAGGATCCGACAGGAACATCGTCCTCGAGATGGAGGTTTCTCGGGGCTTGCATGATCATGGTCAACTTTGCATACATCGTGCTGCATGCAGCGGACAGATCGATGTATACCCTTCAAATCATGGTTAGGCTTGTCCGCAAATGTTTGCACAAACGTTTCCAATTTCACGAACAACTAAACTAATACTGAAATCGTCGTTCGAACGACGATTACGAGGGAACTACGTCAATGACGCAAACGTAAACGAACACCTCCACTTCACACCGTCTACCTCAGGACCCTCAAGCACACCCAACTTCCCATTCCAGACACAACCCGGGCCTTCCTCCGTCGTCACTCGCCTCCACCACCTTGCACAATGTTGTAATAGAAGCCGTCCTCGTCGTTGCCTCCAACATCGTTGTCCTCGAACGTTTGCCATTCCAGAGCCATCCCTTCCCACCGACCCACGGCAGCCGTCGGGCTCTAGACGTGCACAGGGCTTAAACGTTTAAACCTGTGAAAAGAAGACTCATTTGCGCGTCGCTACTGGTTACGCGAAGACCACAACATTGAACGCACCCATGATGCGTGATGACGCGTATGAAGAAGGACGACATGGATGATACGCGTGTGCTGGGATGGTGACTTCGACTTCTCTGGCCGACGCTCCTGGTTTTCAAAGCTGCTTTGCAAGTTGTTGGTCGTTGTGGACGAGATGAATTGCGATTACATGATCGTACATCGGGATGTGATTGCGTAAAGTAGCGTCCTGTAGGTGAATGTGGGCTTGCTATCCGAGTAGAAGCACTGGCATCCAGAATTCCACGCAGCGAGCAAGCAGCAACCCGGGGTGAACGAACCCTCGCGTGCAGAGTGGATGTCATCGAGGTGAACGGCAAAGACGTGGCAACCCTGAGATAAGATCCTCCTGAGTGGTCGAGCCTGAGGTAATCGCCATGCCCTGAGTTCGGTAATCGAAATGAGATTCACCTGGAAAGGGGCAAGCAAAGGGTAGCGCGCACAAAAGTTACAGTGACGACCGACACGTTGATCTTCATGGGTCTGGGTAGTGGTGTCTGTCCCTAGTTCCCCAAGGTACGGAGCCTTTGGAGGAGATGACGCCCTGCAGGACGTCGTCCACTGCAGAGACCAATCGTCCAGTGACCCCACGCGGAGAAAGGATGCAGCCATCGTCCACACGCGTGGCAGCATCCCACAACGGAAGTTGGATTTCCATTGTGAGACAACAAGAGTGAGCAGCGTTGAGTGAGAAGAGAGCACCACTTAGGATCAGTTCTGGTACGACGAACTGTGGCGAGACCTACATGATTGATTTCACTGATGTCCACGTGTAACGCGACTCCTAAAACTAGTATCAGCACTCAAGCAAAAACAACAGCAGAAGAAGAGCATCTTACAGTACGCTGCGATGAGTACGGAAGACACAGCCTCATCATCCATAGAGTACGATTGAAAGCGTCCAAGAACATCTTGAAGCGCCCCGCCACAGATCCATCTTTCGACTTCAGAGCAGAGAACAAGAAAGGAGCCACGCATACGCATAGCCAAGATCACCGTCCTGTAGCCTCGCGGTGCTTCCTCCGCCTGTAAAGCGCTGCCCCCCCTTCACATTACGAGTACAACCGCCTGGCCAACTGCACACGTATATGCGGAGTGTGGGGATGAATGAACTGGAATGACTGGTACGAGGGCGCCTGCTTGGTCGAGTCAAGAAACGCGGGGGAGGCTGAGGAGGGCCTGTGCTGCGAGGACTCGAGGAACGCGCGCGTAGTAGTACTGCTTGAGGCTCGTGGTGTACGCTGTACGCTGTACAACAATGCGCGTCTGCATGAAATGAAAGCGTACGTTAGATCTGATCGTAGGATCGAGGACGAAAGGACTTCACGGGAAGGGAGAGTACGCCTCGGAGGTTGTTGAACGGAACGGAGGTGGTCGAAGACAACGTGTATACGCATGTATACCGCGTAGTGTCCGGATTTTTGGCAGTACTGCCTTGTTCTTGAGGTATCTTCGGTATATGTCAACGACTTGTGGAGAGGAAGCAGGATAGGTTTGCATCGTATCCTAGGAGGACGTGAGCATGCTGAAGGCGTTGCTAAGGTACGGCATACGCACCGTTTCACGTCAGAACCACATATGATGATATGAACGGATTCTTGAAAGAGTTTCCTTGTAGTTGTCGAATATTTTCCTCTCGAAAGAATTCCGGAACAGCAGAAAACAACTTACGAAAGAATAGGAGCACAGCCCTATCGTCCATCGTCCTGTATCCGCAGCTACTCCAGGAGTGTCCAGGTCGGGACGGTGAACAAAGAAACAGACGCCCGATCACAACGCTTCGTCCTGAACTCAAAGCACAGTCACTATGATTGCGAGCTACGGACAGATAAGACAAAGTCCCAGAAGCGAGTTGCTTCACTGTCCAAGTGTAAGTCACTGTGAAAAGGCTAAACCCAGAACATGCAGTCTTGCAGTAGCACTGAAAGAACAGAAAGCAAAACATCCAGAAGAGATCCGGACTCGCGCAGCTTCCGAGAGGTGACGGAGAACGTGCAAAGCTAAAGGGTCAGAGAGGAGGCACGAACACGAACTCAAGCACTGCAGGTAAGAGTGGCATACGGCGAGGCGTCCATATCGGGGTGTGTTCGGCCCGGAGGCGCTGCTGCGACCGCTCCGTCTAGACAGAGTCCAGGAGAGCAGAGGTAGACAAAGATGTCCAGGAAACGTTGTCGACTCCTCCAGCGGAGGCGGTGCTTGCGGTGAAAGAACGAGCTGAGAGAAGTGGCTCAATCTCGCGGTGTGCTCTATCGTCCGGAGAGCCCAAAGCGCCTGGGATGGTTCTGAACAGAACGCCGCAGCGGGATAGTAGGAACGTTGCGTTCGTTCTGCAGGTGTTCGATGTCATGGCGGTACGATATACTCGGAGTGGCTCGAAGCTGAAAGAGTTGAGTTGAGATGACGAGGCGGGAAAGAGTGAGATCCCGTCATGGGTTGGACCTGCAGGCAGACTTCATTCAGTGAACAGAGATGGAGTGATATGGAACAGGAGCATACCCGTCCGGCTTGCGAAAAGGAGTGAGAGCTGTTATCGATCCATCTCGGGTACATACAGACTGTTCCGATGAAAGTTGAGTACGGAGATCGAGCAAGAAAGAAAGAGCGACGGACGGATGACGGCAAGAGAGAACGACGGGAGGTGGCTAGATCTGGGCTGGAATCTCCTGTCCATGGTATTGGGAGTGGCGTAGCGGACGATGGAACGTTGTGTACGCGAGGCGATCGTGCAGCGCTGAGAATAGACAATAAGGTAGGACGATTATCCCAACTCTGATAAAGACCTGCAGAAAACGCAAGCACGATGTGATTAGATAGACCGGGAAGATGGAAACGTTGAACGGCGCGTCGTGCACTGATTCAAACTGACCTGCGGGCCAAGGCCTTCTGACTCGATGCTCGCCACTGCAGGATGGACCTTGAACCGGATAAGATCAGATAGTCCGACCACGCGCGATGAACGTTGAACATGCCCTGCTCTTCACAAGGGAGATCAGAACGCGGTAAGATGTGCACACACAAACGACTGTGGACGATCTCTCCTGGAAAGTCACATCGGGCCAATCGTATCCGGCGTACGCCTTGGGAGCTCGAAAAAAGCTGTGCGATCGGTGAGATATAGCTTCCAGATTAACAGGGCGTCTGGACGAATCTGTCTTTCATGGAAGCAACGCAACCCCATGTCATACCGACGTCCAACACACGCACGCGTGTTCATGGAATGTTCATACAACACAAACGTCCACACGTACCCTGTACCCAAGGTCATACGCGAACAGCGGCAGCCACGCAAGGCCGACGTGGAACCATCCAGTTATCATGGGACTGACGCCTTTCTGCTTTCTGCTGTATGGGCACAGCTGTGTATGGACGATTGGAAGGAGGCTTTAGAGCGCTGATGCGAAAATAAGGCCGAGAGCCATACTGACCTGACCGTCCGGGATCTTATGTGGCATCCGTGCTTGGCAGTAAAAGCGCACATTGTCGGGAGAAGCCCAGGAGGGTCCCATAGGGTACCAAACGCCACCCGGGGATTCAGCGGGTTGCAATCCATCTGCGTCTTAGGGGCAGAGCTCGCAACATGCGATACGGAGTATTGCAACTAGCACATCTATATCTACGATGAAAAGCATGATCATGAATGTGATTTCGATAGAACTCGAAGAACCGTACCTGTCATACGAGAAATAGGCTTGAACTCGGATAATGGGAGAATGTCGGGGGATACGGTAGTAGTGGGTCGTACGTGGCGCTTTTACTCTACACCCGAAGTGCTTATGTGAACCATGGGAACACAGCTGTATACCGAAGTGCATGATCAGTAGGTTGGCTACTTCTACGGGGTATGTATACTCAAGCGCTTACTACGCTGCAATGTGGATTATTGCAGATGCTTGGTAACCGCACGAGATGCGTTCTGTCGTTCGTCCGCTGGACTACGGAGCGATCACCTGGGTGGGCTGATTGAGATAAGGCCGTTCCGAGGAAGTGAGTGGAGATTATCTGGAGTAGCTCTCCGCAGCGCGCGTTAGGGACTCTGTCCAGGGCAAGGTCGGGCTTGGCCTGAACATCGTAGGCCATCTTGTATCCTCGTCGCTAAACAGATGTGGACCCATACTGCGGAGAATTGCCTGGATACGCCAAGGATGAGTGAGGCTGTGGAGTCTGACGGCAAAACAGGCATACCACTGACCTTACACGCCTTCCTGCAGATACATAACCAACCTCTCCAACGCACTCGCAACCCCTCCGAATCCGACTCCAAGACAAGAACAAGACCACCTTCCATGCAAACTCCCAATGCACAACCGCAACGACGCAACACCCCCACCGGCTTCAGCCCATCCCCGACCCTTCCGACCTTCCTTCCCTGCGCGCGCCTCGTCCCCACCCAAATCCAGCCACCGAGAATCTCGCAGGCTGCAGCAGCTCCAATCTATCCCTTTCCCATCCGATTCGAAGCCTTTCACAAGGCCATTTGTGAGCGTACTCCGCCTGGTATCGGGGGAAGATAAGATGGGCTTGACGCCTTGACGCCTTGATGATCAATGCAAAGCTTCTAGGAACGCTGCGGGTTGGCGCGGGGAGGGTTCAGAGAACTGAATGGAATTGGTTAGGATCAATTCAGTTTCGAGGATTGGATTTGGATTTGGGCTTGGGTATGGTGGGACTGCCTTACTTGTGATTATACGAGGATTGCAGATCCCAGATTCTCGAGTGTCGAGTGTCAAGAGTCGAAGGGCAGAATTACGATCGACCGCGAGTCTGCAGCTGCACACGTTTCTTCGAGGAGACTTGAGCATGAACTTGCACGAGCCTGAGCATGGGGGGAAGTTGCATTATCCGAGGTGAAGCGGCAAAAATGAAGTCGGTTCAGTATACAGCTGTGCTGCTTGAAAAGCATATGCAGATGAAACTTGACAGTTTCATGATGCTACGCGTTGCGTCGTCAAGTTGGCTCCTAGGTACGTTCGTCGCGTCCTAGGAGGTGAATGTGAATATGTGCATGCCCAGGAACCAGTGCGACACGTCACGAGCTGATCACGACCACACCGCGTCCAATGCAAGTTGAAGTCCATGATGGCATATGAAGATCGCATGCCACTGCACGAATACACGGGATATGCATACGCTCAAAGCAAACCTGCCACGAAACCCAACGAGTCAGCCACAGGAGACGCGTAGCTTATGAAGACTCACCACAGTCGAAGCAAAGCAAAACGACAGGAGATGGAGAAGGCACATCCTCCACCTGCACTTGAAGTTGCTTCATAATGCCCTCCGACTCCGAGCCCACAAGGTGCTTCTCGCACCGGTCACGGTCGACGATAGAGGGGGCCCACACCAAATACTAATGCTGACTCGCGCTGAGTAATCCTCTTCACACCTAAAAGACGCTCGTCTTCGTTAGATCGCCGGAGAGATAGAGATAAGATCTGGCCAATCAGAGTGCGCCGTTGATCACCGGGCCAAAGCAAAGCAACGATCGAGTGTGTTCCTGGAAGTTGGGAGATTAGCTCAGCAGTGTTTGACGCGGTACGGCTTGGCGGCCGGATGGCGGAGGGTCTTTGCAGGACGACCGCTTACGGACGTTTGTTTTGTTGGCCAAAGCTTTTTGCGTTTTTGTGAGTCACTCTTCTTGTGTTGTTTCTTTGCTCTTCAACGTTCAACACAAAACGTCTCGAAAACAAAGCTCGATTCTGCGTCAAACCACGGTCTCACATACAAAACGCGAAAGCTGACCTTGTCTTTCCGAGCTGTTTCCGTACAATATCTAGAGGATCTTTTCGCATGTTCAAGACTTTCGGCCGGCCCAAAACCCTCGTAACCACGTCGCAACTCGGACTCGCAAGCGGCGTGGATACGGAACGCTTCTCCGTACGCGACCGCGACCGACTACGAAATCTCGCCAGTCGCCATCGTATTCCGAGTGAACGTTGATTTGTATTTCACTCCGAATCTCAAAACTCTAAATTTCTCTTCACAACCCCGTATGACGCACGATCCTACTGAACGCACGTCCAAACGCCCAACGCACAAAGCACAAAGCAGATAGACGATAAGCCAAGCACGCAACTCAAGTAACCGCTATCCACGATCCCGATTCCCCATCCCGCCCTCGTTCGGGCGCTCCGAAGCTCTCGGTGGCGCTGCAACACCCACATCACGCACACCGTAGATGTGGACGCACTCGTTTAACTGTAAGCAGGCGCAACGTCCCTGCTACATCGAGCCCTCTTTAACTCGTGGCGGTGCTCGCGACTTTCGGGAGGCGAATCGCCGATATTGGGATCGGGGCGTACCATGAGCTACCTCTGTGGGTGTCGCTCGCAGTTAAAACAGAACTGAACGTAGAGTAAGCAAAGCTTTGAATCGGGGACGAATTTGGATTTGGGATTTGGATTTGGAGGTCTATAGTACTCGGTCGTTCCGATGGGTGTGCGGCGCGCAGCGTGGTGTGTCTTGATTGTGAGATATGATCATACTGTATGTGCGTTGGCGTTCGGGGTGAGCCTCGCGCCCACATTGGCGTTGGCGTTGGGCAAGTGCAGCGAAAGAATGCATATGCATATGATCACCGGAGCGAAACACCAGCGTGACTGAAATGTGCATGATAAGAGTGGGTCCATTCCAGCACGCGACAGCTTCTATGGTTTGCCGATTTGCACGGGCAGCATACCACTACGATTCACAAGAACCCCCCATCCCGCTCTTACTTTCATTGCAGGAAAATCTATGCAAGCAAAGGAAGGCGGCTGGTAGCGGAAGCAGATTTTTCACTGACTGGATTGGACGAAGCGTAAGCGTAACCGGGCTGAGCGAAAGCCCGAATGCGAATGTGCATGGCAGCTGCAGTCTGTGTGTAAACTGTTTAAGCCAAAAACCGAAAATTTGTAGAAGGTAGGAAAGTAGGAAAGTTGACGGAACGCATACTCGGACTCGGTCGGCAAGGCTGCTTTAAAAATTTGAAGCCATCCATCCATTCTGTTGTATCCGTATGTTGCGGGAGTTATCGTGCTTCGTGCTTGGTCATCCGTGCCGAACGCGCACTGCAGTGTGTTCGTTTAGACGTTCAGTTCAGAAGCAGAAGATGGGGATTAGAAAGCGTGGTGTTGATCTCGGAAGATACAGTATGACGCCATTAGCAGCGAAACAGCGATGTGGGTAGAGCGGTAGAGACGGCATCGTACGGTGCGTCCAAGAGGAAGACCCACATGTGGACGTGGAAAGCTTGATTTCGCGATCGGAGTCTCCTGGGCATACCGTGGAAGGAGGGCACACCAGGGGATGCCGAAAGGAAAGGAGATATGGAGAGGCGTGCGTGGGTCGGAAGGGAACGGCAGGGTATCAAAAAACGACTGGAATGCGGGGGGAACGCCTCGCCGCAGGGCTTGCGCGGACGAGAAATGGGGGAGCCGTGCGCAGTGAGCAGCCAGCAGGAAATGCGGTGATAGATAGATGGCGAGTTCTGTTGGATGGGACGAGCGGGGTCATGGGGGCGCAGGCTGAGCAGTGTGGACGCCACGCCGCTTCCCGCGGCGGGCACGTCGCAGTTAACCCTGGGATTACGGGCGACAAGGGGGTTATCGGATAAGCGGGATAAGTGGGTTAGCGGATAGCAGGGGGAGTTATCTGGGGGATATCGGGGAGATGGATCGGAAAAGAGGCGGGCGGCTAGATGGGATGGGGGGAGGGCCGGAGGGGGAGTGCCGAGGGGAGGAGCGGGAGGGCCGGGATGGGTGGGACTGCGATCTCACTCAGCTGGGATTAGCATCCGCACAAAGAACACCACAGACCTCGGAGCTGACGATGGGGACGCAGAGAGATAAAACGAGGAGGGCTGATAGAATCGTCCTCACCCTCCCCAATCGCACATCAGCACGCCTCCTCCCGCGATTATCCCCAGTTCTCCTGCCTGCACCCACACGGCCCGTGCTTTGCAGTCCCAGCGTTGCAGAGTGCAGCGCTGCCACTGAGACGAGTCATCCCACCTTGCAGCAGCCCATTGAGTCGTGTTCTGCCTCCGTCGAATTCTCCGAGCGAGCCGCCGACTTGCCTCAGCCGTGCGCTTGGCCCTCCGTCCCCTTTCGGCGAATCACAATCGAGTGACGGAGCAGCCGAGGACTGAATCTGTAAGTCGATCTTACCGGCGTCTGCAGCGTGTCCCCTGCTAAGCGTCTGCTTCCCTATATAGCCCCGGCCTCTCTCTCCCTCTGTCCCCCCGCATCCTCCGC